>JAGDQP010000338.1:84275-122447 GCA_022664845.1 Lepisma saccharinum
TTAGGCGGGCATTTTGGATAAAAGATGGACACATTTTTAACGTTTTCTTATATTTTCGTGACATACTCGTGATGATACACTGTCATACCAAATTTCATTTCTCTATCTCGAACGATGTGAAAAATGGTATTTCAGCTGCCATTTTGAATCAAAGATGGTGAATTTTTTAAAACGTTGTTATGTTTTCCTAAACTACTCTTGATAATACATCATTATGCCAAATTTCGTATCTCTGGCTCAAGCAGTTGGAAAATGGATTTATGACGCCCGCCATTTTGGATCCAAGATGGCGTCTTTAGAGATATTTTGTAATATTTTCATAATCTACAAATAATGTTGTACTATCAAACTAAATTTCATCATTCTAGCGGCAGCCGTTTAGGCTGTGTATTCTTTAAAAGTTTAGGGTTGGCGGCCATTTTGAATTCAAGTTGGCGACTTTTTCAAATTTTTAAAAAGTTTTCTTAATTTGCTACCAATGATGTAGTTTCATACCAAATTTCACTGTTCTATCTTTAGCCGTTTAGGCTGTGTATTCTTTGAAATTTTAGGTTTGGCGGCCATTTTGAATCCAAGATGGCGACCTTTTCAAAATGTCGGAATTTTTCCTTTATCTACTTATCATCCTCTACCTTCATACCAAATTTCATGTTTCTAGCTTACTCCAAACACCCTAAACAATATGATGAGTGAGTCAGTCAGTGAGTGAGTGAGTGAGTGAGTGATGAGTCAGTTAGCCTAAAATGTGCAATTTCAAGGGTCCACAACTAGAACATAGTTTGAGATACGAATATGAAATTTTGTACATCTGCACATATTTACCATATCTCCTTAACGGCAAAAGCTCATATTCCTATCTTTAACATCTTTTTTCTTACGGGGCCCCCAAATCGTCGATTTTGCCATAAACTCTTGTTCCTGTATAACATGCTTCTGGCAGTGCTAACGTTTTCTGACGTGAAGAACTTGGCTCATGCACTGCCGTGCATGTTGATACTTTCCAAAGAAAGCGAAACGGTGAAAAGTTGAAGAGAGACGGCATCCTCTCAGAAGAAAAGCTGATTAATCGGAAATTTGTGTCGTAAAAAAACGTATCTAATTCTATTGTATACGGTTACTATTTACATATGAAAGAAAATAGCGCACAATACAGGCAATATTTGTGTAGTCATCTTGCGACAAAAATAAAATAATTCTTTAATTCAACTACTTGGTAATAACGTGATTGTTCACGATGTAATGTATCACGAAATTAACAAATATTACAATGTCGCCAGCATAATGGATACAAAATGGCGTACATAGAAAATGGCATACTCTATAAAAAAAATTGTCGGACTAGCTCTGTAGCGCGCCAAACAGATGGCAGCACAAGGTTACGCTCGCAACAAGAGTGAGCTGCAATCTTGACAAGATAGTGTACCAAACTTGGTGTTGAAACTAAGGTAACTACTCTACACAGAGTTAGTCCGGGAACTTTATGATGCACCGTTGTCTATCACGAGGTAGTACAATTAAATGGAAACCCAAAATGCTAAAAAAAATCGATGAATATTTATTTTGAAGAATTAAAAAAAAATCTTTGATGGTCTCTTCAAAATCACTGCTGAACTAAACTAGGTAAAACACCGTACGTTATTTTCTATTATTTTAAAAATATTTAATAATGCTAATATTAATAATAGTATATCGCAAAACATAAGGTCATGTATATAGCTTTAAACATTTGGGAAATATATAACCCAAAGTATTAAGTGTGAAAATAAGATAAAGGCGAGGACGGTAATGGCGAAAGAAGAAGAATGGACTCATGAAGAAGGACTTGAAGGAACTACTGATTTATTATTATTATTATTATTATTATTATTATTATTATTATTATTATTATTATTATGTAGACAATTATGTTGTATGGAGGCGGAACATGGACTCGACGAAACATTCACGAAAGAAAATTTCTTTTTCGACAAGTGGATATGAAGGAGAATGGAAAAGATAAGCTGGACACAAAGGTACATTCAAAGGAAGTATTGAATTAAGTAGACGAAAGGTAAACAAAAATAAGAGGAAAATAAAGAAGGGTAAAAACTGGTAAGGACATCCTTTATGCATGGATTGCATATTGAGGGAGTGAGGAGTGAAATTAAAGTCATGATTTAGGTTTTATAGAGGGAAACAAAAAAGACAGACACAGCTTCTTGACACTATTACGGAAAATAAACTATAAGCCACGACAAAGAGGAAAGCGTTGTCTTGAATGATCTGCCGCTTTCGAATTGAATTTATTTAATTATAATCATTGGGGGTGAATTCCCCCTTATTTATATTTTTCTCATTTATGACTATGAATGGAAATCTACAGGAAAAAAGAGCATACCAAATGTGAGGTACATATTTCAGTTTTTCAGGCTGGACGCTAGGTTATATAGTATTATATACTGTAGGAGATATACTGATGCTTGTAAAGTAAGAGCGATATGGGCAATGGGCATAGTACCTCACCATCGGGGTAAAACGCCCACAGTCGTGGGGTGATATGCCCATGCACACCAACCCTATATTAAACAAGGTAGAAGGTCATATCAATGGAAATGATGTTACGGTAGAACCTAGTCATACTACAGGAAATTATATTACGGTACAAGTCACAAAAACTAGCCTATAAAGCATGAAGCTCCTACTACTTCCTTACCATTGACAGGCTTGGAAAATACAGAACAGAGAAATACTAGTGTTGCTGACGGGACTACATTTAGACTTTCTCGTCTCGAAAATATCTTGTCCAGGGAGTGTGTCGTCTCGAAAAGATGTATACTTTGCGTTACGAGAGCTCTGTCTCGTCTCGTTTTCTATAGCCATTATCTCTGTCTCGTCTAGTCTCGTCTCGTCTCGTGACAACACTAAAAATACAAATTAACTGAAAATACGAAATGGAAAAGCTTGTTTAGCTTCATTCTAATGGTGAGATGTAAGTTTCTTTTGCACAACACAAAACTAATAACATTAAACAGTCTTATGGAAATATTAGACTAACTGAAAAAAAAAATATGAAAAAATGAGAAATATTACACTCATGAAGGAAATGAACTGAATTTACATGTTCCTCCTCTTCTAAGATAGGGACAATTACACACCTTTAAAGCGTACTACCGTGTTTTCTGAAATGGGAATACGTGGGCTAAAACGCCCACGAGCCATTAATCCCGACACCTAGTGGGCAAATCACCCCGATGTCAAACACGATAGTTTCGGTTCATTCAACTTCCAACACTGCATGGCATGGCGTCTACCCGCTATTGCATCAGAACAACAGAACCCTAGTTTGTGCAATGCACATTCATTGGATTCGCTAATACAGCAGTGTAATCATTCTGTCTTCTTAAATTTGAAACGTTCAGAAAACATTACAAGTAAAAGTTATGTACTTGGGACTTTTAAATTAGACTACATGTCTTCACTTTCTTCACACAGTCGTTTTTCGTGTCACCTTTGTCTTCCATATAATTGCGCCTTCACTCAATCGTATCACTGTTGCCACCTCATATTCCCTTCCGTGTTTTTTTACGGGGTGGGCATTTTACCCCACTAGGCATTTCACCCCCACTTACTCTACTTTTAGGTATTCATGGCTCAAGTTAGGTTAGAGGAAAGGATGCGGTAAAGACATAAGTTGAATGCACCATCCTTGCATTTGCCTGGTGTGGCTAAAAAAAATCCCCTGGAAAAGTCTGTCACGATGGTCGGTCTCTAGTATTGAACCTAGGACCTCACAAAAGCGAAATAAACCCTCTGTCAACTGAACTACGGAAGCTAGGTCTTTCCCTTTGAACACTACTCTGCTACCAGCAATTATGATGGTAATCGCAAAATATACATCTTAAATTAATCATCTCAAAACTGAATTTTGAATTCGGCATTCTCCGGGTTGTAACAAAACGTTCTTAAACAGAATCGTGAACAGGAATGGGGTGGGCGGGTTCAAACTAATTTCACATATGAACTGAATCAAGCTGCCGTAGCTCAGTTGGTGGAGTGTTGGCTTCCCATTCGGGAGATCCTGGGTTTGATACCAGCTCCCGACCATTCTGTAAGATATTTTCAGTTTTTCCTCACTCACATCAGGATGGTACCTTCAACTTACAAGAAACACTCGCCAGGTGTCAGGCCCCGATTTTTATGAAAATTCGTATGTAGGTACAGTGACTAGATAAACCTCCACAGCCAAAATTATAGGTACTGTCGTCAAAAAGTAATGACAGGGGAACCCGAGAAAGATGGAATGTAGAGAGTGAGTAAATCGAATACAGCCCACATAGCAGAGTACGTCCCTGGGACTTCCCATTTAGATCCCATTACCGTCAGAATGGTCCTGCTCCCATAGCGATGTCCTAAGGACATCCGTGGGATAACTCTGTGGGCAATACAAACAGTTCATCCCGTATGGATGTCCCCTGGATGTCCCTCGGAAAGCCGTGCGGGATTACCTACCTGGAATTTCCATAAATTAAATCGACCTTACTATTATTATTATTTAATTAATTATAACTATACGAAGGATATGCCTTCGTATAGTTATACGAAGGATTAATTATAACTATACATCCCATGGATGTAAACGGGACTTAAACAGGACGTTCTACGAACGTCCCGATATCCTGCCAGGAGATCCGTCAGATATCCCTGGGACGTCATTTTGCTATGTGGGAGAGTACGGAGTCGCCTTTTCTTTTATAAACTGTTACATATATTGAAAGCAAATGGCTATTAATGGATACTGGACAGGAGGTGATACATGCTGGATGGTATGACTACAATGACCGCCATCTTGAAAGCGGCCATCTTTACTATGCTTCAAAAATTTTAAAAAGCAAGTGGGTCTTGTAGCATATCTATCTATGCTGGAATGTTTCAAGAAATCCGATAATGAAGTTAGTTTTTTTCATAACTCTAATCCTGTACGACAAAATGACACGTGAAATTGACCTGGAGAATGTGTACTTTGAATGATAAAAAAATAAACATTTTTTCTTGAAACAGTTGAAGGAACGAAAACCGTTATGTTGGAAAATATGATTCTCATGGCCGCAACGTAAAGTACACCATAAAGTTTTATATAGACTAACGGAAGATGATGTCCCAATTTCAAGAAGTCGTAATGATAGGTGAACGTGACATTCTCCTTGCCACTTTTACGTGTCTTTTTGTCCTACAGGATTAGCGTTCCTTGTTAGTTCCTGGCCGACTTCTTCCCGGAATCTTTCTCCTGTCCTACCAGGAAATGAGCCATAGATGCCTAAAGGCTATAAATAATTTCAAATTCATAAGTCTCATTGAACCTAATTGAGCTAATTTTCTTTAGGCATAATGTTAGAAAAATATCGTCCGATGCCGTTCTTTCTCAAACTACTCACCGTGTTCGTATTCTTTCGCCTCAAAGGAACAGTTGGAAATAACTTTCATGTAAATATTGCAGTGAGTGAGGGAATTGTTATTAACGTTCTAAACGAACTAAAGACGGGACCTACAGTTTTTGTATAAAGTAGGCTCCGAACCACTAAGTTTAATAGACCCCGGCGTGATTTGAACCCGTGACCACGCGCACAGAAAGCGAGCGCCCTAACCTCTCAGCCACCCCGAAGCCATGTAAATATTGGACTTATGTATTGAACTTTTAAGCTTTAATTTCTCCAAGACGAAATGTTTCTTCAAACGACGTTAGATAAATCCTGTTTGCTTGATTTCATGTTGTTCTATTATGTGGTATACTCCAGTGATTCTGTCAGACCATTCTAGGTGGGGTGGGGTTTCACCTCCAAATTCTCGAACACACCCTCAAATTAAATTTTCTTCAGTCGAAAATCGATAAAAAAAAGAAGTGCAAATCTCCAATTACACCCTCCCAGTTTTGACTTTACGCCCCGTAACTGAAACTCCTGGTGGCATCCCTGGTATACTCCAAGCGTGCATTTATCAATCCTGTACATTTCATTGTCACTTTATGAGATAATTATTACTGTTTAATTGACATTGAACTTCCTTCTGATGTTTGTAGTACTTAAGGATGTTACATAATCGGAAGAAGAACTAGCAGCAGAGGTGTGAAGAAGCTAACAGGGAAAACATCCATCAAAATATCATGTTGTGTTTGTTGTTAGAACAAATAATTACGAAGCGAGATCCATGGAATTTTGACACGTCATTCAGATGTTATATCTGCATACCTGCTGGGCAATATTTTTCAGTAGTTACAAAAGAACTCTAGGTGTAGTCTTATCTTCGATTCATTCTCATATTTTTGTTTTCTTGTTCTGAGATAGCCTTCAGCTGCTTTTCCTCGTTCTGACGTCTTGAAAAGGAAATCACGTCATCAAGCATTCTTACTGAAATAAAAAGGCAAGATCACTGGTCACTGGACAATCATTTATTGAAGAACAACATGGGTAAGTAGGGCCTATTTACAGCTATTACTTAAATTTATTCTTTGTATATTTTTACACATGATAGTTACCGGATGTGGCGTTGATACCGGATGAAACAAAATGGACTTATAATGTGAAACATTTTCACCCGTACGATAAGATGTTGTATCTGATACCCATGAGATACGAGAAACGACATGTGATTTTATATATTTAGGTCTACCCAGCAAGTCAAATACCGATCCCGACGGCGGCCCGACCAACTAGCAGTCGGTGAAAGGTCGGCGCGATCCGTAAGTGGCGTTTGGTTGTCGGGCCATTTTCCGGGTCGCCATCGGTGTTGTCGGGCTATCTTCCGAGTTGCCGTCGGAGTCGGCATAAAGGCGCAACTTCGCTCAAAACCCGCGCGCCAACGTCGAGAAGCAGTTTGTAGAAATATTCATGAAGCACGTTGATTCTGCATTCTTGAATTCTTGCAACGTGTAAAAGGGCAGAGTGAAGATTGTTCATGAAATAGGGGCCAGGTCACCTTTGGAGTTCCTGTATTCCCGGATGATTGGAAAACCCGGTCCGAAACTTCACCCGATCTTGTCCCGATTGGCCCGGTGACGCGGTCATGACGCACATGGCCAGATTTACTCTCTGACCTGGCGACCCGATGATCAAATTGTGACTCATTTAACCTGGCGACTCCAAGGCGATTTTGAACTATCTTAAATATTAGATACGGGAAACGCACTTAATAGAATTTTAAAAGATTTTAATGCTCGTATTTACTACTTCAAAAACAAACATATTTCAGAGTAAACTTGACGTGGGAGAGGTACATACATCGGGAGTACTTTCATTCTTTCCGGGATATGAGACAACCCATATAGCAAAATGACGTCCCAGGGATATCTGACGGATCTCCTGGCAGGATATCGGGACGTCCGTAGGGCGTCATGTTTAAGTCCCGTTTACATCCATGGGACGTATAGTTATAATTAATCCTTCGTATAACTATTCGAAGGCATATCCTTCGTATAGTTATAATTAATTAAATAATAATAATAGTAAGGTCGATTTAATTTATAGAAATTCCAGGTAGGTAATCCCGCACGGCTTTCGGGGGGACATCCAGGGGACCTCCATACGGGATGAACTGTTTGTATTGCCCACAGAGTTATTCCACGGACGCCCTTAGGACATCGCTATGGGAGTAGTACCATTCTGACGATAATGGGATCTAAATGGGACGTCCCAGGGACGTACTCTGCTATGTGGGAACTGTCTGCTTTGTTATTGCTATTGTTAGGTACATTTCGGGGGCGTATTTTTAGTGCTGTGGGGGGTAAGAACCCCAGTTTCGGTCATCCATGAAAGAAACAGTGTTCAAACGTAACATTTAGGAATAAAAAGAAAATATAAGCAAAGAATTAGAAACTCTGTTTGGGCTACCGTGTCAGGTCGGGTACCAAACATAGGCCCGCTGACCCGTTTCCGATCTAGAACACAATACAACCAAATGACGTGCTTTCATCATTATGCCATAAGGATATCGTTAATAGAACGAAATATCAGTTTAAAAAACACTGGGGAATAGTTCTGATAGAATGTACTAAAAAATTCAATAGTAAGTTTGAGTGTACAATATTACAACTAATATTAATGCTAATCTCACTATGTGATAACAGTATGAGTTTGAATTATCGTCTAAAATATATTAAGTACTTTTCTTGTTTCCATATTTTTGAGAATTGGAATGTTTATAATGTATGTTACTAACAAGAAATTCAACAAGCTGCCTGATTTTATCCACCAAGAGAATGGTGAAATATTTTTTAACAGTGTAGGTCAAGTGCACTTTTGACTTTTGTTTTGTAAATTTTAGTAATCGTGGAGGGGGTTAAAAATAATGTATATTCGTTAATTAAGTTTGTTAAAAGCCAGCAAAATTTGTAGGATGAAAGATGTAAAGATTGCAAGGGGAGATGGCTAATAAAGGAGACAGTATAGAATGAGATTTGCGAATATACCGAAGGTGAATTGAACAGCTTATCTGAGTAAAATATGTTTAGCTAAGTAAACGCAATAAGAAAATATATATATTTTTTAAAAAAATCATAGCTTTGCTGGTAAAGTGTTAGGCTGCATCGAGAATCAGAATTTTCATTACTATTCAAGCAGGAAATAATTAGAAACTTCTCTATTATTGGCATTCAAATTATTATTATTTACACTATTATTTATCCACTAGTATTTCCGGTTCTTAGATATGTTCTGTGATAATTATTCTTCAGTATTCTTTCCGGAATCTAAGAAGATAAGGTATGTCTGGATGTTTGGCAGGAGACTGACTGGAAATTTTTAACAGCGCACATATTAAGCTCCTGAATTGAGTATATCTATGGCTCTGGCTTAGATCTGTATTGAAATGGGTCAACGGTTCAATCGAGTCATTCGGTCAAGTTTTGAACCGGTTCAATGGTTCAGACTTGGCCTGACCCAGTGATCTGATATCGACCTAACCCGGCGAACAAACCCGGGTTTTAATTCTTCTCTTCTTATGCACTGTAATGCTTGCTTGATACAGTGGTTCTCTCATGGGTGATAGAGACCGGCGGGGTGTTACTCCAGAACACGAGAAATACGAGGCCGAAAACGTTATACGCGGTCACCGGGTCGCCGGGACACAATGTGAGTCTATTCAATCGGAGCAGCTGATCATCCTGACTGAGGTTTTCCCAGGGTATTTTTCCTCAGTCACACAAGGCAAATGTCGGAAAGTACCTTCAACTTAGGTTCTGGCCCCATCCTTTACCCTCCCCTATTCCGGTCTGAGCCTTAGATTCCTAAGGCCATAAATAAAATTCAAAATTTAAAAACAAACACTCTGCTTATTAGGATCCGGATGCAGTCAATTGGATTACCGGGTCAACTTTCAACCAGGGTCACCTACAATGTCTAGATCAGGCCGAGTCACTAATAGTAATCTGATTTCAACTCTGGCCGTGATAAGGTAGGGGCATGGACGCGGGAAACAATGGGCCAGGACATAAGTTGCATGTACCATTCCGGTATTTGCCTGGAGTGACAAGAGAAAACCTAGAAAACTTCAGTCAAAATGGCCGATCACTTGTATCAAACTCAGGACTTTCTCAATGCGAAGCTAACACCCTACCAACTGAGTTACAACCACTTGCAATTATTAAACTCTTGAAATAAAACAGTGGAATTTAAAATTCCCTCTTTTCTTTTTGTGCGAAACGTTTTCGGAAGCTTGTAAGCATTTCTTGTAACGGAAAGAATGTTCTGTGATTAGAGATTTCCTTGGTGCAGAACAATAAGATACGCTTCGTACGACATGATAGTTTTGTTGTCGGATGCGACTGTGATAAAAGTCGTAACTTGTAAAATTAATTTGGTATCAGAGTTATGGGATAAGACTGCCATAAACATCGTTATGCGTGAACTGTTCTTTAGCTGTTACATTAAGTCTCCGACGAAGGATAATACTAAATGGTTAGTTATTCTTCCCATCTAGTTCTGATGAGTCAGCACCATAATTACTCCTGATATGTTCATAACGTGTTAGTCAAACTCTGCATCATGAAGTCTTTTTGTACGATATTTCCATGTGAAGATGTGAATAAATCGCAAATTTATGAACCTTTTTCTTTCTTAAAACAGCAACTTATATTATTTTCGAGTTATGCAGGCACCTGGAGCCTAAACCTGCCACAAGTCTGAGGAATGACATCCTGCAACGAGCACTCTTCCAAGAAAAGGTAGCGCTATCAGAGCCTTTGTCTAGTTATCATCACGGTATTCACATGGTAAAACTGAAGGGGGAAATGGAAAAGCTGTGTCAATATGGCTGGCAACAAAACAAGATCTCTTTGCCATTTGAAAGTGTGCAGCACTAACTAATAGACCCTGAGGGAAGGGATGGCTAACAAATTTCTGTTTCACATTACTTCAGTAGGTTAATGAGAGGATCTGGTTTCTAACCTTGTTGCCAGAAAACATTATTTCCCCCTCTTCCATAAACTACCAATTATCGTTACATTTTAATAAAAGGGAAAAGTTCACAGTGATTATGACAGTTAACCATTATTCAATTGAAGGAATATACAAAAAGAATACTACATAACAAAAAAAATGTACATTCAGATTCATAACAGAGCTGAAATCGGGTCACTTTTAGTGACCCGATGACCCAGTCCGAAACTTTACCCGAAGATTTGGTCTGGGAACTATACCGAACCCAGAATTTTCGGCGTCGTATTTATCGAGCTCTGGGGACAACACCATCTGTCCCAGTCAACCCTGAAGGAAACAAACACTGTTCAAACGCAAGAAAATAATTAAATATTCTGCTTTGAATTGTGGGTCACTGGGTCGTCATCGGGTTACCGGGGCAGGACGACTCCCAACTATTGACCCTGTTCAAAACTTGATCCGTTTGGGCTCTGATTCATAAAACATGGCTAATAAGGGTCAGTTCCACAATCGGCCGCTAAACTTTTAGTCAGCCCTAAGTTGAGGCCAAGTCTGATTTTGGCCAATGAGAGTACGCAAAATGATAGTTTGCCTCAACTTAGCGCTGATTAGAAGTCGATTGTAGAATATATTAAGTATACTTTCGCAATACGATAAGTTGCACATTACGGTATTACGCAATGTAGGTTTAAAATATAACGTTCCACGTAGTGTGCCTTACAACACGAATTAATTCAGTGTTGCCAGGCCTGAGTCATAGAGGTGTAACTTCTATAAAAAAAAAATTCGCATTCAAAAATTAAGTGTTGCCAGATTGTTGAATTTTCGGATTTTAGTTTTTAGGCCATTTTTCTATAAAACTGTGAAAATTTCGCCAAAAGTGATAAAAGCTGGCGATTGGATGTGAAATAATGCACAATAAGTGTTCAGAGGGTGACTCTTTTCACATTTTTTGGTACAGATTTTATTTTAACGTAACAAAACGTAAGATTTTCGTTCACACTTTTACTGATTTAAAGCGCAGAAAAGTGAACAAAATTTTATTCTTTTGAGACGTTCAAAAAAACATGTTTCTATTTTTTTTTAAGGAAGCTAAAAGTGTTCATTTCTTACAGTGTATTTAACATATATTCGTCTTCTTTCTCTTCCTCTTTCTCCTTCAAAAAGAAATCACTGCCATTTTTCAATTCTTGTATTGAAAGTAAAGGAGTAAAGAACGAGAAATGAATACAGATTTCTGCACTATGCAGATTGAGTCGTTGAGATATGCCGTTTCTTGTTAACCTTCAAGATAACGGCTTCAGATGTGTCACTTCCAAATCCACCATTACGGCTCCTTCTAGCAATTAACAAACTTGAGTCTTCTTAATTAATGATCATACAGCTACATCCCTACATCTCGCACTTTTGATCTCCTTATACGATATCCCCCAAATGAATCTCTTATATAAATCAAAACTTCATGCAAATGTATCTTCTTTTAATAGTCCTAAATTTAAAAAATAAAAAATGATCATATGAATCGGAATTGTTTCTAAAGCACTGCTAACGAAACAGAATCCGAATCCGTCACCGGAAACGAAAATGGAACCAGAACTGTCACTGTTAAAGAAATTCTTGGTACCATTTAACTCGTCAGCACGAAGAACGTGGTATAGTTCGTAAAAGCGAATGCCCCCATACGGTACCTCCTGGAAGAGTGCTCGCTATAGGACATCATCGCTCCGAAGTGTGACAATCTTCTGAAATAGCTATATAATTATTTTAGAATTATAAATACAATAATATGATTTTGATTTTTATATTTTTAAAGGAAAAGTTACGATAGCTGCAGTTCTCTTGCTTACTGTTCTTGTGGTAGTGGTCCACAGTTCAAGCCAGCAATCACGAGGTAGGACATCTTTTTTTTTCTTTTGGATTTATGTGGAATCAATTAACGTTTATTGTTACTAAAATTACCAAGAACTTTACAATATGACTTACAAAGAGAAGTACCAAAGTGCTACTCCGGAGTCAAGGCCAGAGTAGGTTAACTTTTAAACTTCTGGTCAAGTGTGTTGACTATCTGTGTATATACTATTAAATGGCATGCTCAAGATATACTCAATCGATGTTGGCCAAAAGTGCCATATAGGTGGTCACGTTGGGAAGGCGCTGAGAGTTACGACAAAATTGCTCTATCGACCCTTGTAGTCGTGTGGTCTGAGGTTTGAGGCCAGTGTCTGAAAGGTTGTGGGTTCGAATCTCTGCTGGTATTTTATTTTTATAGAAACTTTTAACAGGTAAGAAAATGGAAACTGGCCAAGAACAATAGTTACGAAAATGGCCCAAATATTGAAAGTTTTCTATTTACAAAAAGTCCCAACTAGGTAGGCTCGAAGGCCAGCCTGAATATCAGAAGAATGGAAGTTCCGTTTCCAGCGAAATAAACGAGCAAAACCTTTGTAAATTCAAATGAGAATAAGGGTTAGGTGCTACATCAAATACATATGAAATTTTCTCAGGAAGTCACAGATGCGTGTAATGGTTTCGCGCATCTTTACCGTATTTTAGATTGTCTTTTCAAGGTGTTGCTTGTTACAGATTATATCAGGTAAGCACGCATTTTCTGCAGATTTTACGAAACACGAATCTAACCTTATGCACTGTAAAAGAGATGGAGTACTGCACCTCTGAAACATATTAGACACTGAGTTAGGTTTAGTGAAGTTTGATTAACTACAGTAAAACAACTTAAGTATGATCATAATGCCAGCATAGGATTAATGGGAATTCAATGTTCAGTTAAAAACAATACTCGTCATATACGCACAACAGCAAAACCTAAAAACTAGAGAGGAACTATATAATGTGTAATATGTGACAATTAAATTGCACTATCTATCATAAGATTATAGCAATTAACAGTATTTCGTAACGAATTTTGTGTTGAGAGAATTTGTGTTGAGAGAATTTGTGTTGATCATATTTGAAAATACAGGCTCATTTATTAGACTTCCAATTTGTATTAGCCTGTAATTATACGAATGCTCTTTGGCACTTCAGTTTTACCAACAAATTATCTTCAACTGTATCAAGTGACAAGCTACATACTGTCAGGTACGGAACTCATGTAATCAAACGCGGATTAAATGAAGCCGTACTTAACGCAGCAATTATCTAAATTGGTAGTCTTCCGACCACATTAGCTAATTATTAAACTGCAAGGAATATATTTATTAATATGCTACCCTTGTTCGGCTACACACGTAAGCAAACTCGATCCCAATCCATATGAGCCTGATTGAGCACTTCGTACGGTATGTAATGATATAGCACACAAATACAAAGCATTCATGCAACAATCGTGCATCTCTTCCAATCCAACAATGAATAACACATTACCAAAGATGGTATATTCTTACCATATGTGGTCATTTCCGCCTATTTCGAGACATAGCGTGGAAGTGACGATAACATTCTTGGTAATTAACGCGCTATAATGTAAGAACAGCTAGAGATACGATAAAGTTAATTACACCAGTCATTTGGTGAGAAAAATTAAGATGTATTTGATGTGTCATTTGACCCTAATTCTATTTTTAAAAAATAGAATTCAAGATTGCGGACAGAGATATATGGTATGCTTCAGAGACGCAGTAGCTAGTGTCATTTACATTGCATATATGGTAAGGTAATTTGGTGATAATTTTATGTTAAATGAATTTTTTTAAGGAAAATAACAAAATATTTTTGTTAATCTATATTTATATATTGAAACCATCTTTCTAGGCAATATTTTCCATTAGTTTACTAAGATACAAAAAAAAAAGTAATTAAAAAAACAATAAAAACAACACTAAAGAGGGAGGTTATTTGGTGATAGTGGTAGGCTATTTGGTGACATTATGAGTTATTAACCAGAACTTTCCCTTACAAAATGTTTGTACATGAAACAAATGTATGACTCTGATTCATTAGACTATTTTTCACAAGAGTCGTCACGCATAAACATGGTTATGTTCTCTTCAATGTCCTGTACCTGACAATTTTTCATGAAATGATTGCATGGAAAAGCTGCACTGAATTCAGTTTGCACCTGCTTTTCACATCTTGTCAATACCAAAATTCTACATTTCGTACACATCCAGACATCATCATACTTGTCTGAAGAAGAAGTGACGTTCACTTCCGAAAGTCCTGGAGAAATGCATTGTACTTCTGTAAAAATCCCTGTATCGGTTCAAGCTACTGATAGTTTACCTGGTAAACCACACATGCAAGAAGGGTGGAAAACCCCAGGTAAAAAGTCTGTATTGACTCTAATATGATATTGCAATCTATTAGCAAGTGTTTGTATCATGCAAACACAAACACAATCATACAGTGGGAGTGGGAGAGGGAGGGTGAGTAGGTGATTTGGAAGTGAAGCTACCTCAAGTTTTTGAGCGGGACCAGGAACACGGATGGATACTCGCACCTCAGATTGATGTCGAGAGGTTGAAGGCAGGTTAGGATGAGAAAGAGGAGAGGGATTTGAGGATGTGGATCTAGGTTTAGGTTTTGGTTTGGAACCGGTTAAGACATTGCCTCTGGTAGGATTAGGGTCAGAGTTTTTTGTCTGGTCTGGCTCTCTCCAGTTTGTCACCGTTGGTCTTGCGCGATTTCTCTCGTGCACCAAGTATCGGTCTGTAGGCCTTACAGCCCTTGTAGTTAGCAGGATGACTCACCATCGAGCAGTTACAGCACTTAGGAGGTGCGTCTTTAGCTTTCTTGCAGTCATTTGTTGTGTGCGAGGCAGCACATTTCACGCATCGCGAATTCATGTAGCATTTAGAGCTCACGTGAGACCCTCATCGTTGGCAATTGTGACATAGAGAAACTACCTCTCAATAGACGTAGTCCTCATACCGAACTCTAATGCGGTGAATGAAATTAACCATATCTAGTGCCGCCTTGCATTCAATAGTGGACAGTCTGACTAGAAACAAAGGCATCTTCACCTTGGTCCCTGATTGATCTCGTTTAGTAAATTGACTAACAGTTAGCTCGCTATCATTTATTTCCTGCCTGAGAAGAGTTTCTACTTCCTGTGGAGAGAACTTAAGTGGTAAACCACGAATTACACGCTTAAGTCAGTAAAGAATGAGAAAGAGAAAGTGTGGCCATTGGAACAGGAAGCATGACCATTGCTTCTGATCATATTGTAGACGGCAAACAATCCATTCTTCTTGTAAATCAGCAATGGAACTTTCGACGACCATCATCAAACTATTACTTGTAGACAACGGTGACTTGTTTCTAGAACTTAGAAGATGCTTGGAGTCAATGGTTGACTTATTTAACATTTTTCTCTCCTAAATTTCTAACGAAATATCTCTTATGCTCACCAACTCATTTGCAAAGTCACTGAATCAGTCGTTAGTTGCATTTGAAAAAAGGAACTTTTGCATTCACACTTCTAAATCTGTTAGTTTTGGTGACTTGTATTAACAGTCGGCAACAGTCTCTACTTTACTTTTACACCACGATAATATTCGACGCAGGTGGCTGAAATTAAAGAAGTCCAAAAAGAGTTTGAAGCCGCCGTTAGTTTACTCCATAAATGTATTATGCTTGTTAACCTTTTGTTTTGAAAATGTAGATCAGGGCAGCTGAGCTGAGCTGAGCTGTGAAAACTACAGTATTTACTCACGTATTAATCAACCTCGTACAAAAGTCACAACTAGAATTGAAACATAAAATTCGCGAACATAATTTATCCGCATAAACGTCACAGTTGTTTTCTATGTATAATTGTCTTGGAAATCACATATCTTGTGGGATTTCAAGCAAGACGTTCGAGGTAATATTTCGTTGGGATGAACCATACATACCTCCGAAGCAGCAAGATAAGCTACACAAACGCCCATCCTCTCTGTTCCTCATCCCCGAGACTTTCAGGTCATTACCAAAAATAGTTGTTTCCGTTTATTATATAAATTTATATACAGAGATATAGTTTACATGAGCATTTACGATACGATATTGGCTATCAGTTTTCCTCGCATAAAAGTCGCATTAGAACTTCGGGTTAAAACATCGGTGCGACTATTACGCGAATAAACATGGTAATATCCAAATTTAGATGTAAATAATTCCAAAGGGTATCTACTTAAACGTACTATACTGAAGCCGGCAAGATTTGACAGCTGACCGTTTCATCTGCTGGAAAGGGAGAAGAATCAGCAGGTAAGAAAACAGCCAATCACTGCCCTACGTCTCGAACACGTTGCTAAATAACCCTTACACATTGCCAAGTTTAAATAATCCCCGTTTGCGTCCGAGACAACATGTACAGTACTACACTTTATTTAAGTTCGATAGGCAAAGTAATCATGTGTCAACAGTTTGGGGAAAGTGCTTATCTTCTCTCTCACACACATCGAACTGTCAACAATGAAATCTAGCCGGCCCAAGTATACCTTCTCACATTACATATGTTATGATAATAATTTTCCTTTCTCCTTAACATCATTGCAGAGAAAATTGGTAGTTGTCCACCAAAATCCGATGATCCTCACTTTGGAGCCTGCGGAGAACCGTGCACCGGCAGTGATGAAAGTTGCCCTGAAATGAAAAAATGTTGCAACCGACCCAGCTGTCCAGGACTCACTTGTGAGCACGCAGTACACTTCGGCTAAAAGAAATGGAACCCTGGAGTACCACAAGGTGATAAAATAGGACCTTTAACATTGTCTGTGTTGATTTTAAGGAAAAGCCTTTTTCAAATACCTAATGAATTAATTGAATTTTCATATTCGATGCTTGGATTCTGTAATATTCTAATTCAAATTTCTGTTTTATATCAATTCATACACTTTGGCAAACATTTCTTTTATTTGGTCTGTCAACAAGAAAATAAAGAATAAAATAATAAATGTACTATGGTTTTCAATTTAATAATGATATCCTTGGAAGAAGAGTTTTGCTGAATGTGAAATTTCTTTTTCTTGTCATTTTACGAAGAGGAAAAAGTCTGATTGTATTTACTTTAATTTTGTCATAAAGATGTCCTAATATTTCACAAGAGAGGGACCTGACAAAAGAAGTTTCATTTTAGACTAAGCACTTGCGGATCTAAATAGAGTGAGTCCTCCACAATCGTCGGCTTGACGTTCATGGGTTTGAGTATTCGAGTGTTTGTCACGAGTAGTTAAATATTAATATTTTTAAAACATCGATTTTGATGAGCCTTTGAGTTAAGGTTTAGAAAGTTAAGTTGAAATTTTGCTTACAAAATAAGAGACGTGCACTCAATTGCCGGTTCCACGAATTTCAGGGTGCGCAAACGTTCTTGAGTACAATTGTCGGGCGCATATATTTGGTAGGAAACCCTCACAATTGTAAACTTTTATTATGATGCATAGTTTGTGAGTTAATAATCAGAGAAATGTATTAAGATGATACTTTTGTACTTGAAAATGATTTGCTTTTCTTTAATCAGGAAGTCTGTCGGGACAATGTCCACGAATCATCGCTTGTTTTGATTTATATCTTGCTCGATTTAGAAGAGTTTGTCAATTTTTGGCATGAAGATGGTCTTTCTCTCTCAACAGAAATATTGAAGAAAAAGGAACGCATAGCATGACAACTTGTAACAAGGTTGTAACTCTGTAACTCCCTTCCTTTGGTCTTGTTATACTTGATATTGTGTTAAACTTGATTAGTAAACGTGAAACAAACGAGTTGCAACATCTGGTTGTTATAACTAGCCTAATTCAAGTTTGTTACAGCAACCAAATATGCGAGGAAGATTGTTAAAACTTTGAAATTCAACTGAATTTTCTTTCGTTGTACTCCCGCAATCGTCTCAGTGCGATAAAGTCTTATCACACGCCAGGGCTGTTTCGTTTTAAGCTAATCTCCGGCAGCTCCGACACCTTTACTACAGCCATCTCTTGCGAATCTGATGAACTAGGAATAAACAGTACTTGAAAAGCGAGCAAGGTCGAGTGGTTTCGTTGTCTGGTGACTACAGACAGCATCGGATCAGTGTGTCAGTGGTAATCGGACAGATTCCCACAGAGGGTAACGGTTTTTAATTGTTTTTGAAAGTACATTTTTTTCTTTCTTACCCTGTCAACCTTGATTCTTGTAAACCAGACCGTTGCATTCAACTTTGTTTAAGCAGATTTTCGCTTGATTTACTAAGCTACATGAAGTTGTCAAAGGAAGATTGAATCACTTTTGAGCGTCTTCATTGAATTTGACTTTCTTCAAACAATTAAATATTTAAAAGAAATATTTGTATATAAAAAAATAACCTATATTGAGATAGCGTGTGGTTTAGAACAGTGGTTTACAACCTTTCAATACTCACGGACCGGCAAACTATAGGAGAAAACTTCCACGAACCGGGAAGATACCAGTAAGTTAGAAGTTTATTTTGACATTCAAAAGATACCAGCACTTCTTCATACTCTAGTTGTTTTGAAAAAAAAAAAAAAATCATATCAATTTTGAACTGTTGCAATCTACAAAATAAGTGTTAAATATTTATATGTATTGTAAATTTAAAGATTTAAACAGTATATTGGACTACGAAATAACGATAACAAATTTGCCGAATATTACGTAAGCATAAGGGATCGTTTAAGTATTACGTAAATACTTTGTTACTAATTTCAGACCTATTCTGTTACAAGCAAAAATAAGCAAATACCGTTGTGCTTACGTCAGACGTGTCAAATTTCTTATCCTTATTTCGTAGAGAAGAAAACTGTATATCTTTACATCTATACTAATAGTTTTTAAGCGAACCTTACGTAAGCGTTGCTCTGGTCCCCCTTCCCCACTGTCAGATAAAATAAAGAAAGCTTGAATCGCCCCCTCAATAGTTACATGACAGTTTAACGATACTCAAGTGGAGGGGGACGGGTATCTGCTTAATTTTGCTAATAGTGGAGGCGTCTAAAATAAATAAAAAAGTGCATAGGTAATACTTGAACGTCCACTTTCATAGAATGCCTACTGAAGCTTTATAGGTATGAAACAATTGCATTAAAAATTACTTTTCAAACTCCTTTGCAGGTGAGAAACAATAATGTGGCACGTGTTATAAGATTAGTGCTCATAATCTTGTATCTTTTTAGGTTAGCGTTGCTTAGTATTAATAATAATAAAAAAAAAGTTCACAGCAGAATTCGATAATTTGCAATATGAAGTGAGAAATATAATGAAAGAACGGTGTTAGAGTACTGATATTCCGTTCAATTATGAAAAAGTTTCTTGCCTGATTGTAAACAAATTGTGAAAGTTAAAGGGTTTTTTTTTTTTCTTGAATGAATATTTCTGTTTTTCCTCTCAAAGATAAAAAATGGAAAACAAGTCATAAAAGTGTGTAAAAGTGAAAACATATGAGAAGTTGTTTATTTACAAATCTCTTTCAAAATGTGTTGGGGAAAACAAGGTTAACTATTTTTAAATTGTTGATTTTTCTTTTTCTTTTTTATTTTTTTTTTTACTTTTGCAAGATACTAAGAGTCACCGTAGCTCAGACTGTAGCGCATCTGACTTCGAATCGGAGGGCCCGGGTTCAAATCCCGGACAGGACCGTGGAGACTTTTCTCTCAGTGTTCCCATGCCTGGCGCTGTGAAGCGCACTCAGCTTCCTATCAAATTGAGTACCAGAGTGTCCTTGGTATTCCTGGGCGCCTTGGGAAGGTAAAGGCGGTCGAGCGTGGGTCTGACCGCCCCCCACCTCACTTCGTACTGTAGGTCAAGAAAATGTGGGACGCTACTTCCACATCCCCCACGCACCGTTCACGGCGAGTGCGTATCTCACAGGGAATACCTTTACCATTTTATTTTTGGAACATACTAAAGGTACGGATTTCTTTTTGTCTTCGAAAAACAACAAAATCTCACCAAAACAAAACTTATGAAGATAATTACATATTAGTTATTAATGCTACAATCGCAGAAAGACACATTCAAGTATTACGTAAGCATTTTTTTCGCCATTTTTGATCCCCTCTCCCTCTTGTACGTAAAAATTAACGGATATTCGCCTTATTTTCATCTGCTTAGATAAAGCTCGTCACATTTCTTATCGTTATTTTGTAGACAAAATAACTGTTTAAATCTTTATTTTACAGTAAACTTATTTTCAATCGATTAGATATTAAATAATTAACAAGATCACTGAACAATAAATTAAAACAAAATTACATCAATGTTTGAACAGTTTCATCTCTTCTTAATGATGTTAAATTATTTAACATATGCAAACAATAGATTAATAATAATAATAATAATAATAATAATTCCTCTATTAAAACGTGTACAACACATTATTTCCTATGTAGGTTTGTTTATCTTCCGTAAGCATTGTTCTGATTCCCCTCCCATATTTGCAAAAAAAATAAGCAAAACTTAAGCCCTCGCTGCTCCCTGAATACTTACGTAATACTTGAACGATCCCGAAGGACTTAGGGAACATGTTAATTTAAAAAACAGCATGAGGTTAATCCGTATTTGACCTCGTTGAAGTCTGTCGAATAATTGAACAGAGACTGGATACGATCAGCCAAAGTCCTGGCCAGCGAGATCAACTGATCTCACACCACAAGATTTCCTCATCTTGTTTTCTAAGTGGGAGTATAGGAAACTGTAAAAGAGTTCGTGCACGTCCCAACTCTATCTAATGACACTGAGGTGCTTACGCGAAGAATCTTTGGTTCTGTGCAGATATTTACAGAGGAAATTGGAAGACAATTATGCATTACCATTCTTATCCCGTTTGGATACCGTTCAACCATAAAATCATGCTAGGACTTCAAACGATCACAAAGGAACATGACATACATCTGAATCAGACACCATATGAAAGAAAAGAATACGTACTTGCAGTTGTTTATCTGTTTGTACACTGAACTTGAAAATGGGTTCCCATGGCAGTCCTCTAGACAACCTATCTTAAGGTCAGTGCAAAACAATGATCTCCTATACAAGAGATGGCAGCACTACCTTCCAATGTCTCCAATGCATTTTTCATTGTTGCACGAAATTTCAATGCTGCTTCTACAAATTCAAGCCTAGAGAGTTCTAACTTTCAGGGAAGAAAGTTCATAACCATTCCAAGAGTTCTATCCTTGACGAATGTTATTATCTTATTGTTCATTGTTGAAAGAGCTTCATTGTTATATGTTTCGATATTCACTACAACAATCAATCGATTTTAATAATGGATAAAAGTGAAAATAAAGATCGGCACAGATAGAACTCTTGATATGATTATGAACTTTCTTGTCTGTAAGTTTGAACTCCCTTGGCTTGAATTTTGTGGAAGCGGCATTGTAATTGTGTGCAGCGAAACAATACATTCGATACATAGTGTTGCCACCTAGTTTTCAACATAGTTATTTTATACTAACCTTAACGATACTTCTATCCCCAAAGAATGACAAGGAAAATGTTTTGACAGTTCCCAGATATCATGCAAGTTTATATCAATTTTTGGACTAGCCTTGATTTTGCCTTACAGTGCTAAACTTCACGCATAAAGTTTGGTGCAAGATTGGGGAAAAATTCATGCTGACAAACATACCGCGTAAGCCTTGATTATTGTTTACTTTTACACATTTGTCATATTAAGTTTGCTGCAAAGTTCTGGCAATATTGGCAATGCAAACGCGCTGCATCAAATTGGGGAAACATCCAAATCTGCTTAACTACGTGAAGAATAAATTATAGTACCTACTCCGGTCGATGACATCGCTTTTTTGATCTTTGTATTGCGTATAATAAAGCAATAATTATCTAAGATGAATTGTTACCACTCATTCGGGAAAGAAAGCATACCGTGAAAAACTTAATCAGTTTTGACAGGTGTTTTGATTCCTTGGCATGTCTGCATAAACAACTCTGACAAGCGATATCTAGGAGCTGGTACTATGGGGTTTTGGCTAACGTATCGGAAAGCTACTGCGGGGACCAGGGTTTGATTCCCGGTGGGCTGATTTTCTATTTTTATATAATACTGTGAAGTTACTTCTTCTTTTCTTGCACATAAGGTACAGTAGACGCATTTTCTAATTAAATAAAAAACCTAACAATTTTTGGTTAGTTTAGGACGTTTTATAAACCCCGGCGTTCCAGTTAGTAAACCAACAGGAAAAATCATTGTTAGTATCGCTTCAAGGCTAGTCGAAACTTGATTTAAGGTAGCATACTATTTCTGCCGTCCAAAGGCAAAATGCCGTATCTGCACATTCGACCGAATGAGAGTGGTTTACTAAAAGGTAAACCCTAGACAGTTAATTCAACACAGTGCGGTGTTCCAGCGTGAGTACCACTTCTTTTTTGTGTTAAATCAACATAATACATTGTGTTATTTTGGTACTGGAAGAAAAAAATACGGCTGCAGCGAAATGTGAACATGGGTTGCTCAATTAGATGTCGAGCGTCTTACCGACTTGGCTAAAACGTCAGACAGAAAAGGCACTTGATGCAAACGATATGTATTAAACAACTACACTATAGATTCAAACAGTGTAGGGAATCAAATATATGTTGGTGAACCCCCAAAACAAACTAAGTTACTAGCACGACTTATCCCATGGTTTAATAACTTTTATTTGTCAATTGGGAACCAGAAATCCCATTCATTGAGAATATTCCATTTCTATGAAAGCAAGCAAGATAGCGACAGTCAAACACTTGACCAGCATTACGGCTTTCTTGTCGTAACATCATATCGAATGCTTCGCTTACTTTCATAGAAATGGAACATATTCTCAATGAATAGGGATTGTGATATCTAACTGACCAATGGAAAAGTGATTAAATCATGGCATAAGTCGTGAGAGTAACTTTGCTTGCGTTTGGTGTTCAGAAACAATTTTTTTTATCCTTTATACTGTTTGAATATAGTGATTTTTCTGGCTGACGATTTAGCCCAGTCGCCAGGGACCCCACGATCTGAAGTCAGCGATGGTAACCACTAGACCAGCGGAGAGAGCGTAAGTCCTATTTTTCAATAGGAGGTTTCTAAATCAAACCAATCATCCTAAATCTTTCACATTAAGCTACTTCATAAACATCACAAAAGAAATGGCTTCTAAATAGGCTTCTTAGCTGCTAGTAAAAGTGCATATACCCTTGTCACTTAAATGAAAATTGTTTCAACATCTCCGAAATAAAAATGTTCCGATTTCCTATCTAATCTTGATCGAAACATCTTCTAGGGTCTAGAAATTTATCCCTGGCAGGGACGAAAAATTAATTTGTCAGGGTGGGAAACTTATTTGCCAGGGGAGGAAATCCATGACACCCCCCCCCCCGTAAATTCGCACACTGAGTGTGGGGTCCAACCCCTAGCTCCTCATTGTCATTCCGAAATCAATGGCTTAACTGATTGGATCATAGGACCTGAATGGTTTGTATATACACTAGCAATATCTGTTTATTTCAAAGTGAGACACATCAACAAGAAAATAATTTTAATTTTTGGATGCTCGTTTCAAATGCTTTGATAGCGTCTAGCTAACAAAAAGGAACCTTTTAATCCCGCTTTTTCCGTTCACGTCAACAAAAAATCTCAGGAACCACTAGGTGTAAAAAGCTTGTTGAGATGTCGTTGTAAAGATTGGCTTCATTAGTTCAAAGCAGCTGGAATCGTCTTGATTGGTGCAGTGTTGCCAACTGATTATTTTTTTAATTAAATTTTTCAAATTGCTTTGTATTTGCACAAAACTTGGCATTTACATTATTCGATACAATAGGAAAGTGCTGCGGGGTGTCCCGGTTCCCAAATAATTTATCAGTGTTATCAACCTAATAAAAAAAATCAAATTGATTCCATGTCGTTGGGCATATCCGCGTCAAATTTGGCATTAACCTTCTTTTACACAATATGAAAATGCTGTGGGTATCCCCGTGCTCAAGCACCTTATTTGTTAGTGTTACCAACCTATTTAAAACAATAATTTTTCAAATTCATTCCATACTGTTCTACGTATCCTCATCAAAATTGGCATCAACATTAGAACACAATAGAAAAAGAGTTCTGATGTCCTCGTCTCCAAGCACCACTAGTTGTCAGTGTTGAAAACCTATTTTATAAAATTGAATGTTTGTAGGCCAGAAATGCTATCAAGGAAATCTTGGAGCTTTCCAGATTTTTAGTAAAATTGCAGTGATTAGTTGTTAATTTTAACGTTTTACGCAATAACCAAAATAGTTTTTGACGTCTCATTAAGCATGCGCTCACAGAGAGGAAACAAAATGACACACGTGCCTGCCAAGCAATGGGGAGTTAGTCTGACCATCGACCTTCAGTAATACAGGCACGGAGCTTACACACAGCAGTCATAGCTCGTCCAGTGTGAAAGAGAAATGGAGGTATCGAAGCAGCTTGTTCGCTTGTGTTTAAAGTGGACCTGTCAGTTGCCGCATCAAGTCGCGGTAGATGTCAGACATTTGGTGAGAATGCCTTGAACGAACGCACCGCCAGACATTGGTTTCAGAAATTCCGTTCGGGAGATGTGAGCATTGCTGATGAACCTCGCAGTGAACGACCACAGTTGTTGGGTGACGAGGCCCTGAAAGCAGCCATCGAAGAAGACAGTGGTCTAACGTGTGATGAACATGCAGAAAGGTTCCATGTTTCCGCTGAAACAGTCAGACTGTATCTGCATGATATAAGTCATAAAGGTTAAACAAGTGGGTACCCCACACATTGTCGGCAGCCAACAAGGAACAACGAGTGACAGTCTGGTTGTCCTTGCTCACTCGGCACCTGAACACACCCATATTTGATCGCTTGCTCAGTGGTTACAAAAAGTGGGTTCTCTATGACACTCCCAAGCGTCCCAGACATTGGTTGTCGCCACGTGACCCTGTTTCTCACACCTTAAGACCACATCTGCACCCATGAAAGATTATGGTGGACTTGTCGCCAAGTAGTGCATTACGCCTGGTCAGACCATCACTGCTGACCTCTACTCACAGCACTTGCACAGGGCGCACCGTGCATTGCGGCAGAAGAAGCCACCATTGGTGAATCGCAAGGGTTTGCTGGTCCTCCATGACAATGCCAAGCCACATGTAGAAAAGAGGACCCGGGAGACTCTTCAGTAACTTGGTTGAGAGACACTGTGCCATGCACCATATTCACCAGACCTTGTGTCAAAAGATTACCACCTGTTTCATTCCCTCGACAATCACCTCCGCGGGAGATCCGTTGCCAATGAGGCTGACCTGCGGAACGCACTCACGGACTTCTTTGACTCGAAGACCGCCGCCGATTTTTATCACCAGGGTATTATGCAGCTGCAGGAACGTTGACAAAAGGTGTTGGATGCTGATAGAGCTTACTTCCAAACCTAAAGATACGTACCGTCCACTGAATTGCTCTTGTTTATCACTGCTCTAGAACGGCAAAAACTTTTTTGGTTACCTTGTACTTCTAAAACATGACATTTTTATCTGTTTTCTTGTAAGGAAATGTGAGATAACAATGCAAATACTTGAATCACCGATAATTGGTAATAAAATTAGAATACTGAACATTGTTAGATAATATTTTTGCAAAGTAGAAGTGACCTAGTTTTATCAATATTGCGCAGTTTCACTTTTTTTTAACAATTCGTAAATTCGTTTTCTTATCAACACAAAGCAATAAACCCGTTTCAGAATAGGAAGCGATTATTGTTCACGTCAATCTGTATGCCAGTATAAATACGATATGTGTTTCTGGAGAAAGTGTGAAAAAAGGTTTAGCTAATTTCTAAGTAGTAATTGCTGCTGAGGACCTAATAAGCATGGCCAGTAAGTAATTTCTGTGTGAGGGATATTGTTAGCTTCATCTATACTTTTGAAAGAACAAATATTCAACAAATATGAGCATGTAAGGTATAATTTTCGAGAAGGCTGGAATCAGGCTATAATGCTGTTATCTGAGTGGTTATTAGGGATTCTGCTATGATTTTCAGTTTGGGGCTGGGTTGCTACATTTTGTTAAAGAAAATCGGGTCAGGTTCCGTACCCGGGATCTGAGAGTATCAGTACATAGGAGGTTCGTGGGCTATCCTCCCCCTACCACACACACATTTAAGTTTTTAAATTCTAGGGCCATCTTGGATTCTTTCGAAGTTAACAATTACTACCGATTTACCTAGAATCAATTATATTTTTTCTTATTTATTTATTTGTTTATTTATTTAACAAAGACTATTTAATTCAATTAATTAATCATCCTTCACATCGTTAATAAGAAAGGTGGTTCCGGGAGTATATGACTTCAGGAAAATTTTACAATTAGAGACATAAAAAATTAAAAAAAAACATAACTTTCTTGACAACATTACTTTCTTCATAAAAAGTAATGAGCTATATTTTAGAATCAAATTGATTGGAATTGTTTCAAGAAATTGTGGAATATAATCAAGGCCAAAAATCATTTTCAAAATGTACAGATTACACACACTATTTTCGTTCTTTCCACGGATGCGAAACTACATGAATTTCCATATACTGTTTGTTATTATTACTGAGAACTTTTCGGCGTAATATTTCTCCTGCTCTGGGAATAATACCTCCGGTTCCGAGTCCCCTCAAAGAAACACTTTTCAAACGCCCTGAAAGGGAAACATGAAAAACTTGGCTTTGACCTCCAGATTATCAGGCCATCTGGTGAAGCACATCCCAAAACATAGACCTGGTAACCCGTTCGAAATCTTGACCCGATTGACCCGTCTCAGCTCTATACAGAAGTTAATTTCTCCCCAAAGTGTTCATTTGTCCTATTGGAGGTAGAGATTCTCTTGGGCACTTAACAGAATACTTTGTAGAAAATGGCCACTTCTGTTATAAAGACGGCCGTATAAAACGTTTAATACTGAGCCAACAGTATTTAATATCTAGCAGCTGGAACACTGAAAAAAGGAAGTTAAAGCATAGTATAAATGTTTGTCTATCACACCTTTAAACGCCAAATGAATCCCGTATATTTGTGCACGTTTCACTCAGCTGAAGTCAGCTCAGTTGGTATAGTCGCTACCATTTAAATACAGGGTGTTGCAAAATAACACCGACAGAACCACCTCATGGGATTACTGACATAAAAATAAGACAAAAAAATGTCTAGATTAACGAGGGACCACAAATGCTACGTTTCAGCGCTATAGGCTGCTGAAAGTATGGGAAAATAAATTGTAGACCTTGATATTTCCAACACCCTTAACAGTAGAATTAATTGACCTGGTATCGTCAAAGACTTGAGACCTGCTTCATCCAGAAATGAATATTCCAAAATTGCGCAATAGAAGCTCAAGAAATCCCACAAAGGAAATAGGGGATTTTCACAGATATCCTCTGATGTAAAGGTAGGGCGAAATACAGATTTTGTTTTTTGCAGAACGATTTTTTAAAATTTATTCGTGGTAGCGTAACAAACAGAAATAAGAATTGCACACATTTCAATGAACGTTTGGTGTAATTATCAGTTAGAGATACTGTTATCACCCGGTTGAATGGTGGTGATTTCTCCTATCATCCTTGTTCAAACGGAAAGTCATCTTACTCGTGATCATATTGATCCACTACAGATACTCCAGACAATGATCCACTATAGACACCTAGTTCCTTTGGAGAATCCCTTGCACATCATTTTTACAATTTTGGAATATGCAAGTCTTTAAGGGCACCATACCGCTGTTAATGTTATTGAAAATACCAATTTTGCACCGTTCGTTTTCTACACTTTCGTCAGCTTATTGTACCGAAACGCAGCATTTGTACGCCCTGAATGGTCTTTTTCTTATCTTATGTCAGGAATGTTGTTGCTTTTAATTTTGCAACTCCCTGTATGTGGACTTAGCATGGCATCCGACAAAATTCTCTTCTTCGTTCCAACATGTTCTTGAAGAGTGTGGATGGCTGAAAGTGATTCAAAAGAGCCTGGTCTCACCCGCTTAATTCATAAATGGCCCTTGTAAGGATACTATATATCGGAACCAGAGCTGAAACGGTTCACCGGGTTCTTCGGGTATAGTTTTGAACCGGGTTACTGGTTCTGTGCTTGGGTTCCAGTTTAAACCCGGTAATCCGATTTCAACCTGGTGAACCGGAGGGCAAAGCAAAGCTTTTAATAATTTCCTTGTGTTTGAACGGTGTTTCTTTCAGGGGGGTAAAGGGAACCAGAGGCATTATCTCCCCTCCCAGAGCACGAAAATTACGACGTTGAAAATTTCCAGATCATTAAGTCCCAGACCGGGTCAATCAGGTTAAGTTTTGCACGGGGTTGTCAAAAGGGACCTGGTTTCAGCTCTGATGGGAAATGCTACTAAGAAAAATGCATCCCTTTGGTTTTTTTTTTTTTAGCTTTAATCAAGTATGGCTCAGGCAGGGAGAGGTATGTTCCACCGCAACATTTACACACATGTCTTTTTCTCATGATTTCACACTATGTACATAAAAAAAATCAATGTCACAATTTTGAAAGTGAACTATATTGTTGAAGAAAACTTTGTTCCTGATAAATAAATAGCACTGATATTTTCTGTTGCATAATGCTGTCAAAGGAAGATAACCACAACAGCAGTCAATCGGGAAATGTGTTGTTTACAAACTTGCAAACAGGATGTCGAAATAAAGAAAGTTTTGCACTTACTGTATATCCGAAATATTCAGGAAACAAGTGTTATAATCTATTTTTAAACAAGAGAAGCAAAAAGGTGTTTGACCCCTTGCAGTTGCACAACATCCGTTGGCTAAGTTTCTTGAGATAATGTTTTCCTGTTTCGTAAATAGAGAAAAACGGAAAGTAATCGAAAGATATAATCATTTGACCATTTTTCTTTTGTAACTCCTAAGAATACCTTTCGTAACAGAACCCACAATAAATATATAAGGTGAAAGAATATTTTATATCCAATGTGAGTGATTAATTTCCTAAGTTATCAATAATTAATATCATTGTCTTATAAGCTGGGTGTCACTGGTGAATAATTATAAGACAGTGCAACCCGTGCCGCCGCTCAAGGCGCCCAAAATAATGGGGCGCCAAAACGACTGAGAAAGCAGAGATGAAACGGATCACCGGGTAAAGTTTTAGACCGGGTTTTCGAGTTACCGGGTCTCTGCGTTAGACCCGGCCTGGTTTAGAAAAAAACATGAGCCTTCGTTGTTTTCTAAAATTCATTTTTTTTTTCAGGGCAGCAATTCGTAATACTATTAACGTCTCTTTAAGCAAGAATTACTTTTATATAGGTAATTCAGAAAAAATACAACATAAATAAAACCCTAGATAACAAATATTTTTTAGTATATGTGATATTTTCTGGGTTGCACAATTCTCAGTGTTGTCAACATTTTAAGAAATCATTGCAAAAGAAAGACTTCTTCAATGCCGTATCTGCCCCAAACTTAGCTTAAACATAATTCAACACAATAGAAGAAAGTTTTGGGGTGTCCCTGACCTGACACACCCCCAGTTGTCAGTGTTGCCAGTCTATTTTAAAATTCAACTGATAAAAATCCATTTATTAATACTAATCTACACGTATATGGGGCTTCATAGTCTAGTGGTTAGAGCATTGGACTCACGTCCGCGTGGTCCCGGGTTCAATTTCCGACTGGAGTCCCACTTTTCGGCGTCCACTCAGCGTCGTGAGGAAAACTGGGGAGTCACGTGAGTAAAGACGTGACGGCTACTCGGTCTAGAAAGCCCCTAATACGCCTGTTTCGTGGCTAGGTGTTCGAATTTAATGCTCAACATACTCACATGTAGCACTAGACGTAAATACACTGGTTCTCCCTCCCTACATGGAAAGAATAACTGGGGTTCCAGGAAAAACGCACGAGATGCCAGGGAATCCCCCCCCCCCTATACAATTAGGTGTGTACTGTATAACATTTCAATTAAGAAGTCTATGAGTTTTCTGCAGCTGGCAGCCATTGTTGGAAATCACGGTTAGGTTTAGGGGAGAAAATTACTGTACGTCTGTACATGTATATTTTGAATTTATTTATAGGATATACGCATCTCAGGCTCAAGCTGGGATAGGATAGGAGAGAGTATGTTGGAAGATAGTTGGCCAGGGCCTAGTTAGTAGGTACTATCCGGACATTACCCTGGTGTGACTAAGGAAAAACCCTGGAAAAATCTCAGTCAGGGTGGAAGGTCGCTGGGATCGTTCCCAAGACCTTTCGAATCAACTGAGGTACGGTCGCTCCGTGTCAGTGATTCCGTCAGACCCCTCTGTAAGAGGTATAAACCCTCAAATCCCCGAGAACACCCCTCAATTTGAATATTTTTGCGGTCAAAAATAGACAAAAGCCCTGCAAAACTCTACTTACATCCTCCCAATTTCGACTTTACACCACCCAAACTGAAAATCCTAGTGGAGAATCCCGGCTCGATGTACAACTCTGATGATTTATGATCCGAATAAACGGGGTGCAGATAAGAAGTGTTTACACATGATTTGCCAATATATAAAAGAGAATAGTTTATAAATATCTTCCCAAGAAATAAGGAACATAATTATGCTTCAGAAATAACAAATGTATTATGTAATTATCTTTTAATCATTTTCCCGAAATTAGTATGCATTGAAAATAATATAAATATTTTTAAAATGTACCGGAAATGTTTCACGCCGCTTGGGTTGAATATAAAATCAAATCTATATAAAATAAACGTAATTTAGGTTCTCAGCATCTGACAACCCTGAGAACAGGGGATAACAATAAAATGGATTGATATACCATAATGCCGATCAATTATACTTTTTAATGATGTTTTTGGTTTAAAACCAATTCCAGTACACTGTGTCAGCATTTACATTAATTTATGCACGAAGTAATGACTCGCATGTGTTGCTATATCTATTTTCAAATTTCGGAATAACAAAGAAACTATAGAAGATTGCCACGGTCTCGAAAATGTCCTCATCAATTTGTGCATGTAAAAAAAAAATGTCTAGTGTGGACTCACCGTTACCTTAACACGTTACGATGATGATAGCTGTACCTGTGTAAGTCAATGCGTTGGGTTTGTTAGCTTTCGTACTTACCAGGACTCTTATTGTTGATAAAAGGAATTTGAATTACTGGTTGAAGTATCTGAGGAACATGATCCTAACCTAAAATGAAAAAAAAAAATTAACAGCAATAATTATTAAAACTTTATAAAGAAGTTACGAAAACATATGAGCAATAAATCAGAAGTTCTGTTATGCGAGATCGTCCTGGAAACTCGAATATCTATTTTGGATAGTTCCTTTGTTAGTGTTTGTGTTGCATATTATAGAAAGGACCAGTTGCACAGAATGTGTTGATTCCAAGCTCACTTAATTCATGAGTAAAGGCCGCTTTAGACGAAAACACTTATGCTACGATGAATCTTACGATTAGCAGTAGTGCCAGAGTGTGAAAGCAAGAATGCTACAATAGGGCAAGATGCTATGGTATAAAGCCATAACTTTTTTCTTTTTTACCCTATCACACTGCTTTCGCTAAGATTTATTGTACGAGAAATTTTATCGTCTAAAGTGGCCTTGTCATAGATAACGTAATTATAGAGAGTAAACTCCCAATTTTAGCCTGTCTTTTATGACACCTGTTGTCAGTCCAGTCGAACTAGATATAACGTAATGCTAGTAAACCATGCGCAATATGTACGCTTTCTTAATCGTTTGCGGATACATAAGGTAAAATATCAGATGCTCAGCTTTTACTCCGTGACTTCTTCAGGTTTTAAATTGAATGCTGATAACAATCATTATTTCATACGAGCATTATTTCATTCCTAGTTCAGCTACCAGATAGAAGAAAAGTATTGAGGAGAATAGATTTCGCTATCAATAATTATTTCATCTATGACATGTAGTTTAATTCATGAATTAAGTTAGCTCAGAGTTAACATGTATCGTACAACCGGCCCTTAGTATCTTCAATATAAAGAACATCTCTTCTTCAAATGTACTATAGGGTGAAGACACCGATCGTCGGACACACACCAGTGGTCGGCCATTTTCATATCACTATTATTAAAACAAGACCTATGTCACATAAAATGTGCATAAAAAATTATGTCGTTTCCGGAGAGCTTTAACTTGATATTTAGGTTTTACCAGCTACTGAGAGCAGTATTATATACCAAAAATAAATAAATAAAAATAAAGAAAGAAATAAGATAAACAAAGTGTATGGTTTCCTTGGTTAGCTTATATGACGGAATCTAAGAGTTAAAAATAACATTCTAAATTTTAGGGTAAAACTGTTCCTTTTTAATAACTTTAAAACAAATTGTTCCTCCATATTTTCAAATGTTCTTGACTTTATGTCGTAAATAATACTCAATACTCATATTTAATAAGTATATTATTGTGGCCGACTTTAGGTTTATAGGATTTACAAGCGCTTCCTGTTGTCGACCAGCGTGAACAATAAGTGGTGCTTCTTATCTATTGGATTGGTGAGAATGAAATGATCGCTTGGACGCCTGGTGGGAACGCACCTTAGCAACACAACACAGGGATCGCCCGAGGCCACGCGTCTAACGACACAATTTCTGTATATGTCCAGGAAACAGGTTGGGTTATCCATATAGTCAGAAAGCAGTGTGTTGTTGAACCGGGTAGTATGAAAATGCCCCATTAAGAACACACAATAGCGAGATTTTTTTAAAAAAAATGAATTCAAACTCGAGTATTCTGCACAACAGGCCGCAAAAAAACGTTAACAGTGCATTTGGGACAGGAATGCCGAATGAACGCAATATTCATTTCTGGTTTGTCAAATTTCGTCCGGTAACTTCTGCGTTGGAAGCAACGATATCATTATTAGTACTTTCTTAAACAAATGTAAACACTTTATTTCTAATTGGCATAATGATAATCATCAAGTATTTCATAATGTAAAAGTGCTTATTTTATGGATATTTTGAGACGTGTCCAACGAGTGGTACATACCTGGCTGACCACTGGTTCTGAGTGGAAGACAACTGGTGAAAATTGACTATTTTCGTAAAAACAATCTTGATACGAATTAGTGTAAAGTTTTGAGTTAAAAATGTTTTATTTTACATGAAAAAGTTGTAAAGAATAAAAGTAAAAAGTGTAAATGTAAGTATTAGGCCAAAACAGAAGTATTGAAAGAAATAAACGAACTAGTTCTTTAATGTCCGAACACTGGTACCCTTACCCTATATGTATTTTTTTTTTTTATCTTTGGAAGCTAATTTTCTTCTTTCTTTATAACAGAGAAATTGGTAAAGTTCTACATGTCTGTTGCAGTAATACTTCTGGCTTACATACAACTGGGGTCAACAAGAGATATTATGCGTAGTAAGTAATACCATTGATTAAAATGTCCTGTTAGTCGAGCTACCGCACTTTCATCGATGACGTGTACAACTGTACATTACTCATACCTATTCTGTATGTCCTGATACGGTAATCTATGAAGTTTGCAAGTTCAGATGACCAGTATGTAGCATAACATAATATTTGAAAGGGAGGGATTTTATCTACACAGGGTGTTTCCAAGATAAGGGGACAAATTTTACAGATGGGTTCCTGACGCCAGGACAACAAGAAAAAAAGTTATCTTTATCGTCTGTCGAACTTCATTTCGTTTTCCAGATCCAGGGTTTCCAACTTGCAGCGCATTCTTACGCTGGCAAATAAAATTAATATTTCTCGACAAATCATGAAGTTTTAAGGTAAAAATTCATTTTTTTAGGATTTAATTTGTATCACTAAGGTCAATATTAAAAATTGGATGTAATCGGGCTCTCTCTCAGTGTTTCCAACCTTATATAGCATTTATTTCCTTTTAAAATATGCACTACGTCGGTTTATTATTTAGTATTCCGTCGTTAAGTTATGGCATGTGAAATCAATGGAACAAAAATATTACAAGCTAGTGTATTCATACGTTTGATGCTGTCAATGCATCAGTACTGGGAAAAACGATGTAGCATGATTTAAAAAGAATGATTCTGACTACAGCGCATAACTAACAAATAGTCTGTGTACGTTATATCTCTTTGTTGATAAGTACTGAAGCATTGATTTTAAAAATATAGAGGAAAATAGCCAAATTCCGGCACCGCATTTTGCTTTTTAGTCATACATTTCCTACGGTTAAATTTTACAAACTTTTATTAGTCCCAATAACGACTTAAAAGGGTTTAATATTATTTGTTGTCAGTAGAAGTTGAAAAGGACCACCGAGGACATGGGCGGATTTAGGAGAGAAATCCTGGGGGGAACGAGAGAGACCCTGGGTGCAATTACTTTAAAAGCTATCGTTTAGAATGAAACATTTATAGTCACTCTGAAATTGCTGGGGTGGCAATGCCCCCCCATGCACCCCATAAATCCGCCCATGACCAAGGAAGGAAATTATTTAAGATTATTAGAAAAAGAATAGAAATCATGGTCCGTGAAAAAGATCGTCTAATTCTGTCACCTTAAAATTATCCAATTTGACTGATATCCTCTCAATGGGCCCACTTGGCTTACCATCTGTACTTGTTCTTATTACCAATATAAAGTGTCTAATGTAATATCGCAGAATCAATCAACGAGAATGCGAAAACAAATTTTCAAAACTATTTATAAAAATCTTGCCTGTTTACACATGTTCTACGATTCAGAACTTTTGAACTATTAAAAAGAAGGCAATCAGAATCTGGGAACTGGTGCAATTGCACTTTATTAAACTACAGTGATTCCGCCAGACCCCCTCCCCTGTGCTGGGGTGTTTAGCCCCAAAAGTCTCGACAAAACCCTCCAACTTAAAAATTGTTGCGCTGGGAAAAATCAATAGAAACCGCAAAACTCCATTTACGCCCTCCCAATTTTGACTTTACACCCCCCGAACTGAAAATTATGTCGGAAAATCTGATAAACTATATGAAGAAACATTCTGAAACGGAAATTTTGCCATTATGCCATGTTATAAAAGGGGACAGAGAGGAGCGCCGGTTTGAGATTTCAACACATGGCAAAAACAAACGTGAAGTTTTTTTTAAAAGAAAAGTAATAACGATAATAAAATACACGATTCAGAGACATAATTTTCTTAAACAATTCGTATTAAAAAGTAAAAAATAATTTTGTTTATGCATGACTATAAAGAAAAGCATAGGGTGCGCTCTCATATACCTCATATACAGTCACTTTATATATTCTTCAATTGACGCGCCTCATGCTTTTCTATTTAGTCATGCATAAACATTTTTTTTAAATTTTTTATTAGGAATTGCTTAAGAAAAGTATGTTTTTAAAAAGATTTAAAAAAAAAAAATATTTCGGTGTTGGGATACTTATTCACAAACTAATGATTTGTGACCCAAATCCTAAAGTGTTCTGCAACCAGTCAAACCCAAGATCGTTGCAGGATAGTATTTATTTTAGGATAAAGATGTCAATTTTTTTAAAAAAAATATGCTTTTAAAATATAGATAAATATATGAAAGTAACAATGGAACATTGTATTGTCACCTGACTTACGTCCCTGTGGAAAATTTCATCATTGTATGGCGTCGGGAAATGAGCTAAATTAACGTTGCAACATTTGTAGGACAAGACGAACCATTGTGAAATAAATAAAAATGTAAACTATATAGCTTTTACTAATTGCAAGGTTAAAAGGGTTATAATCAGGGGTGTAATTGAGCCAGGGTGTCACCCCGTTACTTTTCTTAGACGTGAGAGAGCGTTTTGTCTCATTTGACTTACTTAATTTCCTATTTATTTTTCAACATGATTTTATATATACAATATATGCAGATAACTATTACAGACTAAATCGGAACGTCTGATAGTCTTACACTACAAGGACACCTACTGTCCTTGCCATTGTCTAGTTAAAAGCCACAATTTAAGGATTTCAATAAAAAAATAAATTAAAATATTCTAACTTGTTTCCAGTCTAGGGCTTTTTGGTTGATTATTCTTATAGTAGGGGTGGCGTTAATATTACTATTACTATACCGCAAATGTGCATAGACAGTAATGTACATGGTACTTGCCATACTCACAGTGTGCGAATAAACGGGGGGATAAGGGGGAGAATTCCTCCTGTGAGTCTGCATGGAGAACTTTCCTATGCTCATACGTTGTCAAACACATAAATGTGACACACTTATAAAACTCCCAAGGCTTTGAAAGAAACAGAAGACCTCACTTCTATATCTCAATGGTGTAGACAGTGATTCCGCCAGACCCCTAAGGGGGGGCGTCAGCCCGTAAATCGTCGAGACCACCCCAACTTTATTTTTATATTTTTCTTACGGTAAAAAATCGTTAGATACCATAAAAATTCCACTTACACCCTCCCAATTTTGACTTTACACTTCTCCAAACGAAAAATACTTGAGAAATCCCTGGGTGTAAGATTACTTTCCGATATCAACATGCCCAATCTTCCACAATAATAAATGTTGTCAGATGAGATCGGCGGCGTAGATAAAATAGGTTTCTGTGCCGATTTATGGGTCTGGGGCCGGTATAGGCTATTTTCTTCCAACAATAAGTAATATTTAGATCAACCTAAGTGTATCAAATAAAAGTAATCAGTATTGTATTACTATGAGATATAGTGTAACCCCGATAACTCAAATCTGAAGGATAAAATATAAAATTCGATTTATTGCATGTTTCGATAGTGAGGTTCGACTTATCGAGAGTCATATTACAGACCTTCGGGCTATAGAGGGCTGGAAGTGATTGACGCTTCTTTTCTATAGTTAGGGAGGGTCCTGCATTTTCGCTTCACCACTAAATAAAATACTTATCTGCGTGCTGCTCACGGCTCAATATACACTTACTGGGACAGTACTGACAGTCGCGTGAACAACCGATGCCTCAGGAGTCATTCGGAGTAGAAAGTAACCGCTCACTTGTTTTGACTCATGGGCGTGTCGTGAAGTATTACTCGATAAAGAACACTGACAATCCACGGCTGACAATTTAGCGCTGTAGTATTGTGGCTACCGCATCGGACTGCTAATCCGGTGACCCGGCGGGGTGGTGTTTTCTTTTCTTTTTCAGAAAAATAATTGTCATACATGTACGCATTTTCAAATTTTATAAAGTTCACGAACAATCTAACCTAACCTAACTCCACCTCACAACCCTATGATATTATAAACCTGTAGGTTTGCTCTGGTTTGATATTTTACTAGCGATAGCTTGTAAAATCGGCGGGAGGGGGGAAGAAAGGTCTTGTGTGTATTAACGCCGAAGGCGAAGGGGCGCCGACTAGGTTAGACGAGGCCTGCAGGACCGAGATTTGTTTTTATTTATACGCGATCCACTCTAGTTTACGGCAATGATAACAGGTGGCTCTGATGTCAACTCTGAGATTAAAACTTTCTACTCCGAACGAGACGTAACGCCTCACGTTCATTCTAACCACTGTTGTAATTTTCTCGCCGGGAAATTTCCCCCAGCAGACAAAACTTATTCTAACCCAAGGTTCCTTGAAGGAGAGGTTGCCTAGTGCGAGGTAAACAAACGTCACACGTGACGTCACTGAAGGCCACTTTCTCCCTGCGTGCATACAAATACAAGTAAAAAACTAGCCACTTTTGCCTACATACGTTCATTTAAAAAAATAAAGTTAATATTATTGTTGTTTTTCAATGTTAACTATTCCTCACCAAGTTGATACTCAAATAATAAATAAATATACCCAAATATTAAATGAATATACCTGAATTAATAAAAAGAAAGAAGATATCCTTTGACACACATAAACGAGGGAAAAGAAATGCTCAAGAAATAAT
>JAGDQP010000338.1:122547-174919 GCA_022664845.1 Lepisma saccharinum
TGCAATCACTTTAACATATGTATGCAATCGTAATATTAATGAAGCACTCAGAAGTAGCGATTTGACTGCAGCGGGGTTCGAACCCACAACATCCCCATTAATAATAATAATACACAGGCTTCCACCCCACCTTGAGGTACTGTGTATGGCGCGTTACCTTTTTTAATGGAAGGTTTCCCTGGAGGCCTATAAGTCCCAGTTCACACATGCGGTGCGGGAGACGTGCGGCGACCGTGCGGCAGCCACACGCAAGCATATGGGCCATTGAAATAAATGGAGTGGTTCACCTGCGACTGTGGGATGGTGCCGCAGACCTGCCGCATCGCCCATAGTGGAGTTTTTTTTTTCTTTATCTATTCTTTTTTTTTTCAACTGTTCAGTTATAAAAATGGAGATTCTTCATATGTTTCTCTGTATTAAGTAGAAAATTATATAAACTCAATAATAATAATAAAATAAAGTCTGACTGAATATTAAAATTAATAATTGGAGGTATAAATTGATAACTTATTTTGTATTAAAAATATGATGTTATCCTTACTTACTTACTTGCTCTATGGCTTACGAAACTCGGAAGTTCATCGCCGCAGTAGCAAACGATCGCCATCGGGCTCTACCCTGGGCAAGACCAAGCCAGTTTTCACTGCAGACACTTATTTCTCCAAGATCCCTTCTAATATTGTCCTCCCAACGTCGTCTCGATCTTCCCAACGGTCTCTTTCCCTCCCACCTTTCCAATCAAGATGGAATATAGTCTTTTTCTCCCATCCGAGCTACATAGCCTGCCCATTTTAGTCGTCGCGATTTCATTATTCTTACAACATCAGGTGAGTCGTACATAGGGCTGCCACCTTTTGATGACTAAATTACGGGACGATCGGCAAAAAATACGGGATAATACCAAAAAAATATAGGACAAATGTGAAGTAACCCAAAATGAAAGTAACTAGTGTCCTGTACTGCTATATAACTACCCGCACAATTTAAAACCTGTATAATAATCAAGAACACAGGAAACGTCTTGCTTGCGAACGATAACACTCCAAAAGCACTGGCGGACGGAACACTGACATTTCTCCTCCCTAAGCTAATCTGCACTGAAAAGAAAATCACGGTATTCCTGAACTACCACAATTTTTGTTGAATCAACACCAAAAAACGGTGTTGATTTCGGTTATTCAACACAATGGATGTGTTGTCAATTCTGATTCAAGGCAATGAAGAGTGTCATGCTACCACTATCACGGTGTTGAATCAACGAAATAATGCAACAAACGATGTTGATTTAACACAAAAAAAAGTCGTGATCATTCTGGAACACCAAAAAGTATTGAATTAACACAATAATTTTTTGCAGTGTGTTATCAATTAGGGTAAACAACGAGTATTACATCTTCAGGTCTCATGTTGGAGTCTGGAGATGTGAATAGAATCTGCTCGCCAGTCTGCATAGTAGACAGTTGGAGAATAGTTAATCACTGTCTATTTGTTAATATTATTGATACTTGAAAATATTCGTCATAATTTACTTCTTACGGTATAATACGGGACAACCACTGATAATACGGGACGCGCAAAAATCACCTAAAATGCGGGACATCCCGGATTTTAGGGGGCAGGTGGCAACTCTAGTCGTACACTCCGTGGAGTTCTTTATTATGCAGTCTTCTCCATTCTTCAGTAACCTCAACCCGTTTTGGCCCGTATATTTTTCTCGAGACCTTAATTTCAAACATCCGTAATTTCTGTTCATCTGCTAAGGTCATTCTACAACTTTCGCAACGTAAAGTATTACCGGCAGAATGATTGTTCTGTATATTTTCAATTTCAACTTTCTTGATATTAATCTAGGAAAAAATGATAAATCGGCCAGTACAGGTTCTTCGAAGTGGTAGAGTTCGAGTCCAAGGGGAACATAAAAAATGTCAGCCTTTAAATAATAATCTAGTGAAAAATATGAACTTAAACAAAATAATGGTAGCAAACCAGGGTTGGCAAAAACTTCCCCCCCCCCAAAAAAAAGGTTTTTTGTTTAAATGCTTTGCTTTATTTTTTAATATTACATATGGATAGAAATAAGTTTGTTTATCCTTAATGTTCTTATGCAGCAGCGAGGTTATGAAGGACAGGACCTACAGCTACAGCTCAAAGTGGAATCCGAACCAGTATTCGATTTGCACCTGAGAGATTGTCCCCCACCTGGACTCGAACCCGGGTTACAAGGCGAAAATTACATAAAAATATCGCAGATGGTTTAATATGTGAAATCTTCGTCATTAAGTTCACACTATTTGTGGCATTTTTGCTTTTATTTATTTATTTATTGGTTAAAACCAATTGATATTTTGAAAAAAAAACTGGTTTAAACCACTTTGGTTTAAACCAGCCAACCCTGCAGCAAACCCTCTCCCCATATAAACTGTCACTCCCACCTACATGAGAATACCCTCACAACTTGAAAATGTCCATAGTTGCAGGTACAATATTCTCACTATATGGTAGGAATATTCCAATGAAAATAATAATAATAATGATGTGGATGGAACTGTCTACGAATTTTTTTGCTCGTAAATGCACTGTAAAATACGGTTTCTAAAAATTAATAAAACAGTTTTTATTTATGCACTGAGAAATAATTTTCATACAAATGAAATATCAACATTATTTCATTTTAAATAAAAACATATCGGTCTGGAAATAGGACCACTGATGTTATTTTAAAACCAGCATGTTCTCAATTTGTATAAAAAGAGAAAATTGAAATTTCATACCTAAGAAAATTATTTCTACTATTGCACGAACGTGCGCATCCATTGCGATAGTTCTTTTAATTGAGATTTGTCCTTGAACGCCACAGAGTGTTCGTAGACAAGCAGTAGCATGTGTGAACTGGGACTAAACCATCTTGAAATAATTGGCGAATCGTAGCCTACCCAAGTAATTATACTTTACCTAACTTTTTGAGGGTTTTCACTTTCAAAGATTTCTTTTTCTCAATTGATTTTCCATTAATGTATTTCATTACACGTTGTTTTATGAAAGTTTTCATGATACTTGAGTCAATGTCTTCTCCATCCAGTCTACGGGCCATTCGTTTTGAGATCCTCTTTACAACGCCTTTGCCTTTAGAAATGCCCTCTCCGACGATGCATGTGAATACTTCTTCCATTTTCTTAACCTTCTCAAAGAAAGTATGACTTGGAGCACAAACGTCTTCTCTTCCACCCTTCTTTAACTTAGATCTTGTATTTGTACAGATCGCAACATCACATGAAGTCCCCAGCATTGTGAAACAATACACAAACGCACATTGAAAACAAAACTGCACTAGCAGCACACAATAAAGAAAAAAATAAACATACGAATTCACTTTGAAAAGCATCCGAAAACAAGCGGACAGAGAAGCTACAGTATATTCAGTGACGTCACGCAGCGTTGTTTACTTTCAACAAGGCAACCTGGCTTTCTAGGAACGTTGATTCTAACCGATGGAATAGTGTCCTACGAAAACTATTTTCTGCAAATTCGACACTCGCTTGTCGTCCGTGACGTCAGCGAGGAGGCTCGGGTCAGATCGTTCAACTTCGACTTATAAAAGTTTACCCGACTGAAACTGCGACTTATAGAGGTATTTATACTATAATTTCGACTTGTAGAGGTTCTCAAGCAAAGGATTTCGACTTATGGAGGTTTAACGAAACGTCGAGAAAACAACAAAAATTCGAATTATCTGGGTTTTTATTTTAGAACGTTTGAGTTGTAGAAGTATACTAACACGGAGGTAAATAGGGAATCGAGGATTTCGAGTTATCGAGGTTTGAGTTATAGAGGTTCTACCATAACTTATTAAAATATTTCGTATTCTTTAGTATGGTGTTTTTGCAAGGTCAAACTTTCATAACATCCTACTTCATAGAACATAAAATGGATCTTAAGCGACTTGAAAAAGTCACGGAACAGGGTAATTCCGGAAGTCTAGCAATTATTTCGTCTACGGCGTAACATTTAGTTTCTTTTTAACCTATAGGTTAAGCCTACCAAATGCCGTGTCTCAAACAATGTCACAGCTTAATCATAGCTGCCTATCTGGCTCTTAACTATAAGGTTAAATAAAGAAAATCTAAATACTAGACTCCCGGAATACATATTTCCTTCCCTGTACCTTGATTACTAGAATATCAATAATTAAAGAGTGACTTTTACAATCATTTACTCTTATAAAGACTAATAATTTGAAATTTATCGTAGACTATTATTTCACAAACAGTTGCATAGAAGATTTTTTTTTTTAAATTAAAATTCATATATTTGACGTTTTGTTAAATAGAATCTGATTTTAATATCTATTATTGTTATTCTCTTGATAGCAAATCCTGGAATCTGCCCTAAACCAGAGGGTGCTGGAGACTGTTATGAGGCTTGCAAAACTGACTCCGACTGCAGTTATATGCAAAAATGTTGCGATAACGGTTGTGGTCATATTTGTCGACACCCGATATATTTAGCCAACCAAGATGAATAAATTGAAATAAATTATATTTTATCTCTACATTGTTTGTTTTAATTAAGAATTGTCTTTATGTAGCTATATAACTTTTGTGACCTTTTAAGTTTATACCTATTTCATAGGCGAAGGTTGGGCGCTCAATGGTAGAGCCAGGGATTCCGCCAGGATTTTTAGTTTGAGGGGGACGGCATACAGTTAAAATTGGGAGGGTGTAAATGGAGTTTTGCATGGTTTGTGTCGATTTTTGATCGATTAAAAAAAACTTGAGGGGGTGTTTTCCAGAATTCGGGGGATGAAACTCTCTCATAGGGGCTAGTTGAATCACTGGTTAGAACAAGTCTGTTGTAAGTAAAAACGTTTTTGTGTGAAGGAAAGTACTTTTTTTTTTCAAAACTCAAAAGGTTTTCTCAAGCAGGCTAAAGTTCAAATTAAACAAGTAAGCTTGCGCATGCGTACATAAAAAAGATTGATTTTTCTTCGTGCGATGATGCCCCGTGATCCAGTGACAAGTAAATGTGAATACTGGTGGATTGTGTGTGTGTGCTTCAAGGTGACAGAAAATGACTTTGCTCATGCTTGATAAGTATTTATTTGTAGTATATTTAACCATGGAAAGAACGTTAAAGCATGCTTGATGAGAAAACGTTTTTGATTCAAACAATTTTCGTCTACCAGTCTGCCACTGTTCTATACTCTATCCATGGGGAAGCGAAAGAAATGATATAAACACTGACAGTAATCGAAAGTGACCACCCTAACATTTGCTTGGTGTGACTGATGTATACAAAAATTTCATAGCTCTGAAGAATTTCCAAGTTCTTTATTTTCATTACTAAGTTGCTCTCCTCCAATAGGAGTTTACCTACTATGTTCGAACAAGGTCTTCGCGGTTGTCATGGGAACAAAACGAAAGTGACGTAAAGGTTATCATAGTACGTTAAATTTTGGTACCTTTCAAGTGGCAATTCAGAGTCCACTATGTTGGTAGTTCATTGATTATTATTATTAAAACTAAGTTTTGTTTCAAACAAGAGTTGGAGATACTAGAAAATGATTTCCCTGTTGAGGAAAAATAGCATGATATTCCTTTTTATCCTGTCATACATTAATACAACCGGAAATCCCAGTGGTAAGGTGCACTTGACGTAACACGGGATAGGTCAGTTGCAGTGAAATGGAAGATGCGGTTATGGAAAACCCACTGCTCTCTTTCTTGCTTCTTCTTCTATGAGTGTGTATTTTTACGTATACTTCGTATATCTTGTTGCATAAACGATACAGGAAAGCATACAATAATATAGACGTTTGAATTTTAATTTGATTTAAGGCCTTTAGGCAACTTTGACTCAAGCCGAATGAATGATGATGGGGGAATTGGTGGAATGAAGAAAGTGGGAGGAAACGGGAGAACCCCAAAGAAAACCCCATGCACACAATGTTTCTCCACCACAAAGCTCACATGACAAGAGTCGGGACAAAAATAATGACGTATTACAGTTTCCAACATCCAGACATTCTAGTCATTGTAATCACATGAAAAATAGTGTCTAGAAAACACGCTTCCTTCAGGGCATAAGGACGGAACAGAAACCCAACGTTGAAGCGAATGACATACTGATTGAATAAGACAAAACCTTTATTTTCTCTTTCACGAAATATATTTTTCTTTTTCTTACTAGCTTCCCCTTCGTTATGAATATTACTCCTTTCTACCTGTCATTTCTTTTCATTGAAAAACCTTATGTTCTTCAAAATTAATGATTTACAAAGTTCAGTCATGCCTTTAAGATGATAACTTTCTTGAATATTTGCTAGATTCTTGCAATGCATAATAAAAACTGACGTAGGGTATCAACAAGAATGATAGGCAATATAATAATAATAAAAAAAATAGTAAAAAAACTTATTAAAGACATGCTTTTCTTAAACAATTTGTTCTAAAAAGTAAAATATAATTTTGTTTATGAAAAAGAGAAGCACAGAGTGCGCTCTCATATACAGTCACTTTATGAACCCTTAAATTGACGCGCATTTTAGTCATACATGAACAAAATAAGTTTTCCTTTTTAGTACACACATTATTTAAGAAAAGTGTATGTTTAAAATGTTTTTTTATTATTATTTTTTTCGTGTTATTTTGGTGTTCGGATACTTTTTCTCAAGCTAATGTTTCGTTACACAAATCCTAAAGTGTTCTGCAACCAGCGAAACCACGCTTCGTTGCAGGCTAGTGTTAATTTTAGGATAAGGAAGTTCTTACTAAAAAAATAGATATGTTTATAATTATATGAAAGTAAGAATATAATATTGTATTGTCATCCGACTTACGTCGCTATGCAAAATTTCGTCATTGTATGACATCGGGAAATGAGTTTAATTAACGTTTCAATATTTGAGGACACCACGAACTATTGTGAACTAAAGAAGAAAAAAACATGTAATGAATGCGTATTCTTTTACAGTGTTTCTTAAAATTAATTATACATTTCTCGTTTTCATTTCACATTGAAAATCAGTTGGTAGAGCGTTGGCTTAGCCATTGCAAGGTCCTCTGAACAACCTCAGTAGCCGCCCATTCTGACTCAGATTTACAACATTATGTATAAGATTTCAATTTATTCAAATAAATAAAAGAACACAGAAATATGCATCAACATTATAATACAATGTACTAAGAAGACGTAAGATGTATATGACAAATTATTGTTTTTCGCTCTTGAGTTAAAAAAAAACATCGATTTGCAAGAACTAGTATCTCACCTAAAGAACTACGACTTTTAGTAGTCAATACACAGGCTAAACGGTTGGAGCTAAAAAAACGAAATTTCGTATGACGATATAGCAAATGCCAGCACATTATGTAAATATTATTTTTTAGGAAGTCGCCATCTTGCATCCAAAATAGCCGCCAAACCCATTCTTGTATAGAACATACAACCTAAACGGCTGGAGATAGAAAAACGAAATTTGGTTTGACGGTACATCATCACTAGTAGATTACGAGAATATTACAAAATGTCTCCAAAGACGGTATCTTGGATTCAAAATGGCGGACCCCCAAAAATTCATTACATATTATCAGCCTACTACGTGTTATCTTATTCAATTTCAATCGAGAAGAACTCCTTTTTCCCGGTAACGGGCTTTAACTGGTTATATTCATAATTAATTGTTAAATTAAGTTTCTTTATATAGTTTTGGGGGTTCCAATCTTGTATACAATTAAAAAATGTAAATGAACAGTTCTAATAAATAAACAATTGAAAAACAAAAATGGTGAGACGCTGTATTTCTAACGAAAAGATCAGTAGGCCTATTCAGGTCCCGCTTGGAGCAATTTTTAAAAAGTATCCCTTAACACGGAATGGTTAATTTATTACCTTTAGGCATCTTTTTTTTCTCAGACCGTCATGCTACTGGAAAGTCTGTACTTTTTTAATCGATCCCCTTATGGACATCCACTAGCCTTTACAGTCGAGTCTACTTTGGACGTCTTAAAGACGTCATTTGGTTCCACCATTGGACGTCCTATGGACACAAAATGGATGGCGTATATGCATCCAATGGATATTCATTGGACGTACTTGAGATATGTGGGAATTTAGCTACAAATTTTGTTACACCCTCTATACAGTTCCTAGATATAGTTTTTCTTCCTATTAGTTTATACCTTTACACGGAAATAGCCTATATGTCTGTGAAAGTCAGTCGAAGGACAAGGTCAGTGTATTCTTTAGAAATATTCACCTAAACTGCAGCAAGGACGTGAAGATGCACACACACAGAGATTTGTACAAAATGCAAAGTAACAGAACACGTTTCCCATTGTTTGCTAAGCCAGTAAAACAATAACACATTGTTTACAAAAGTGCTAAGTAACTTGATGTTAGATCTTTTCTTATTAGCATGCATGCTCTTCAAATTACTTATTATAATCTAAATTTCCGCCGTCGTTAAACAAATTAACAGTCATTGTTCAATGGTGCCATCTCTGAATTAATGAAAAAATCGAAAACCGAAATGTTTAACACTTTTTTTTTCTGCGTATCATTTTTCGTGCTGAAAATATTTTTTTTGTTTATGCATGACTAAAAAGATAAAGCATGGGGTGCGCTCTCGTATACACTCACATTATAAATTCTTCAATTGGCCCGCCCCACGCTTTTCTTTTTAATCATGCATAAACATTTTTTTTTTACATTTTAGTACGAATTGTTTAAGAAAAGTATGTTTATATAAAAGAAATATTATTTTTTCGAGCTATTTCGGTGTTCAGATATATTTTTTTTTGGGGGGGGAGGTTATCTTGTCACCCAAATCATAAAGTACTCTGCAACCAGTCAAACACAACATCGTTGCGGGTTTGTATTAATTTTAGGATAAAGAAGTTCTTACTAAAAAATAAAATATGCTTTTAAAATTTACAAATATATAGAAATTTGTATTGTTACCCGACTTACGTCGCTGTGTAAATTTTGATCATTGTATGACGTCTGGAAATGAGTTAAGTTAACGTTGCAAGATTTGAGGACACCACGAACCATTGAGAACTAAGGAAAAGAATATAAACAGGACGATTTCGTCCAAACCTTTCATCGTCTTTTGCGTTCACATTCTCTGTCTGTTCGTCCATATTGTGACCTATATTAGCGCTTCAACGAAAGCGGGTTGTGTTAAACATATTTGAGGTCTGAAGTTAGGGACGTCTATTTATCAAACCCTATTCAATCTAGTGATTAAAACTGGTAGGCCATTTTGATTTATTTAGCATTCTACATTTCAAGAAATCGTGTTAGTTTTGCTATATGCAATTCAATACCTTGCCATGACATATGAGTGCTTGTTAAACCCGTAAATCATCGTCATCACGTACTTGTTGGAGCTGTTCTCGTTACTGCTATCAATATACTTGGTCGGGTTGAGTGCCGATTGGACGCAGAACTAGAATACTTTGACCTGATCAGACCCGTAACATGAATACATTGACCGATCCCGACCCATGACCCAAATACACTGACCAGTTTCCGTAGCTACAGCTCTTGATGTCGTGCTCAAGAGAGAATATCCGTTCCTTCAATGCGAAGACCATCGTACAACATATTAAGTCACTAGACCTATTCGCTTACGAAAGCCACCTGCAGAGACAGAATAACACCACTACTAAGTAATGATATGGGTTCCGTAACTTATTAGTCATTCTGTAGTAATAATAGTAACGGTATTACCCGTACCAGAAATAGTAAAAAATACTAAAAATTAAAATAATGCTATTTCTTTCATTATTATTAACATTAGAACAAGAACAACACTACTAATACTACTCCTCAACAAAGATTGCTGGTGTTTTTAATTAGTAGCAGCAACAACAACAACACTACTTCTACTTTTACTACTACCATTACTACTACTACTACTACGTATAGAGTTATAATTAAGTGATGATATGTGTTCTGTCCGAAAGCAGGTCTTGACCCGAAGGTCCTTTGACAAGGTTGTTTACCATTGTCATCCATCGGATGCATTTGATGTCCTAACCCTAGAAGCACACACGTTGATTAAATGTTGATAAAACGTTTTAATATCCGCCTTTTCAACGACTGTATACAACGAAAAATGTTAATTCATCGTTTCTTGCTTTTGTATACAACCTTTGAAAAGGCGGACATTAAAAGGTTTTATCAACGTTTGTGCTGTTGGGGAAGAATGGAACCTACAGTTTAACGTGGACTCCAAACCATTACTCCATGGATTTGTGGTAACGCTCGTTACCTTGTAGTCAACGGGTCCCGGGTTCGACTCATATTCGTCATTCATGTGCTGGCGTGTCTCTGAGCTAGGTGGTTTCAATTTTTTTTTTTATATAATATAATCTGATGTGAGAGGGTAGGTAAAAGGGACCAAATTTAGTTACAAAGTTACTGCTTTGGTACCACTGGCCACGTTAGAACTCAAAGGCGAAGAACACACATAAAGTCCCAGTCCAGACAGGATTATGAAACAATGACCTAAGACGTACGTGATGAATATGTGTGAGTAAGCGTAAGTGAAATGTTACAAATTGAGAAGAAAAGAAAATGAAAGTTCATAGTTCTTCTTTTTTTTGCATGCAGATTTTGTATTATAAGCAGAATGGTCTGTCAAGATTACAATCAGTTAATCTTGAATGAATCATAAAAACAGAAGAACATATGCAAAACCTTATTTGCATAAAAATGCTGATCTGTTTTTATTATTATTATTATTTATGGGTTCGCCCCGCTTGTATACCTCCCAAGTACAAGGTTCCCAGAACTGCTGAAGGGCGTGGATATATAAGTGGTTGTGTTACTGTGTAAATGACCGTGAGTATAGGTGAATGTGTTTGTGTGTGTGAGTATGTGTAACTGACTGTGTTTTTTGTTCTTCTTTTTCCACGTTTTGCGTGATCATCTTCATCCATTCTTAGACGACCACACAGGAAAACCACATCCCGAATCCCAGGCAGTCGGCTTCGCATGTGCGTTACCTCAGGTTCTTAGGTAGCAGATCTTGTAGTGTTGTGATTTATTTTCTGTTTATATTTGTGCACTAAAAGAGGAAAAAAGACTTAGTTTCAATTATGGTAAGTTAACACTCTATTTTAATATTCTTTTATAGTCATAGTGAGCGAATGGCCGTAGCTCAGTTGGTAGAGCGTTGACTATGGAATCGGAAGGTTCTGGGATCATCGTTCGTCGTTCATTACCAGCGGTCGTTCGTTCTGAATGAGGGTTTTCTTCAGTTATACAAGGCAAATGCCGGGATAATACTTACTAACAAGGCTCTAACCTTCCAAAATGCTCTCCTCCACTCTATCCCGGTCTGAGCCTGAAATGCAAAATAAATTCAGTTCAAAAGTACACAAAACTGGCAAGGAAAAACTGAAAAATTAAAACAAGGAACAAAATTGCAATGAGATGGTTAAAAAGGAGGACAAGAGGAATCAAATGCTCATTGTTAAATTTATGAGATTTCTGTATGAAAAAATATGCAATTTGTTTTTACTCTAAATATCATTGCAATATTATTTAGGCCTATTATTATGGAACACAAATATATTTAAAGGAAATGTCATTGAAAAATCACGATTGGAATAACCTTACTTTATCAACTATCATCTGACTCAGCTTCTTTGGTCTAGCAGCTACAGTCTCAGATTTCGAATGGAGCCCTTCTGCCAGACAAATTCTCTGAGCTAAGGATTTCCATGGTGTTTCATCAGGCAAATGCCGGTATAAAAAAACTAAATAAACGCCGTGGTTGCTCTATTCCTGAAAGAGTGTTCGCTGCGAGATGTCATCCAGCTGATTTTTCAGTACGTTGAGACCATAGTTGCTTCTCTGGTCTGTAAACGTAAGTTCATAATATTTCTCACTCAGCATTTATAAAATTTATTGTTTTCTTTTGCCTTTGATTGATATTAGTCATGATTTCTTAATTGAGAGTTGTTCTTTGAAAACTTCAAGTGAAAACAGAAATAAACGTATAAATTACTTGGCACGGATCATTTCACTTTCAGCATGTAGGTAATTATGAGTGTGTCAAAATAATATTTGGCTACTGTGAAGCCTATGCATTGTTTGATGCGTCACAAACTCTCAATAGAAAATAAAACGTTTTAACTTTCTACGGATCGTGACAAACCCCACAGAAAGGCAAGCTCGAGACTCCAGAGTATTTCAGAATGGAAATATGTATTCCGGAATCGGAAATCCGAAATGTCAGAACTTTGGAATGTCTGAAAGCATGAGGCGCACTCTGATATACATTCGCTTCATAAATTCTTGAATTGACCTACCCCTATGCTTTTCTTTTTAGTCATGCATAAACAAAATTATTTTTTTTACTTTTTAGTACGAGTTGTTTAAGAAAAGTGTTTGCTTAAAAAAAAATCGAGTTGTTTCGGTGTTCTGATCCTTTTTTTTCAAGCTAATATTTTGTGACCCAAATCCTAAAGTGTTCTGGAACCAATCAAATGACAGATCGTTGCAGGATAGTATTATTTTAGGATAAAGAAGTCAATTTCGTCGTTGTTCAAAATTTCATCATTGTATGATGTCGGGAAATGAGTTTGTGTAATGTTCCAAGATGTAAGAACACCACGAACCATTGTGAATTGAAGTAATGTAATAATAATGGATATTAAAAAGATGTTCCTATCAAATAATTTTGAACAAGAAAATAATATCAATCAAATACACAACTAACTGAATAAAATATATTTTTCGAGTATCAGATACACAAAACTAAGTTTGCTTTATTTATGGCCTTTTGTCATTTTTGGCTAAGGCCGGGATGAGGGAGACAGAGGATGGGGAATGTAATGACTAGGGCCTTTCATAATGTACCATTCCGGCATTGCAGTTTCAGATGCATCATATTAACGAACTGAATTTTTATTTATGGCCTTTAGACATCTAACGCTCAGGCCGGGATAGGGTAGAGCAAAAGATTCGGGAAGGTGTCATCCTGGTATGTGCCTGGTGTGACTGACGAAAAATCCTGGAAAATCCCCAGTCAAGATGGTCGGCCGCTGGGATCGAACCTGAATGCTAGCCCAACGCTCTACCACTGAGCTACAGCGGTTCGATATTATAACAACGAAGTCCGAATTCTGGGTCTTCGAATCGGCGATCGAAATCATACAAATCCATCGGGCCGGATATTCGAAATCCCGAAGATCTGCATTTCGGATCGGATTCTTTGGGATCAAATTTTGGCCATTCTTATTTTATAGTACCAAATGCAACTGGAAAATTAACTTTCAGTGAGTATTAGGGGAAAGTAAAGAATAATTAATAGTAATGTTAATAGTGCTTCTTTGTTTAATATACGAATACAATAATTAAATTCATTCAAAAGTAATTGTCAAATACAATAGAACCGCTCCTTATGAAATGTTGTTACTTAACACACAAGGTTTTCCTTTTATTTGTATGATTTCAAATTACATAACCCACAATTATTTCTATGCCTTCTATTCAGTGACGTATTGGACTTTTAGAGAAGGAACCTAATATTGAAAAACTATAATATACAGGGTATTCTCACTAGTGCAGTACATATCAGACCAAAGCTTGCCGGATTACTCGAGGTTTGTCGAAAAACGTGTAATTAACATTAATTACGTACTACTAAACGATAAAGTACTTACTTACTTAATTTATGGTTTACGATACTTGCAAGTTCATCACCGCAGTGACAAACGATCTCCATAGGATTCTATGAGTAAGATCAAGCCAGTTTTCATCACAAACTCCTACTTCACGAAGATCCCTTCTAATATTATCCCCCAAATTCGTCTCGATCTTCCTAACGGTCCCTTTCCCTCCGGTTTACCAACCACAATAGAATATAATCTTCGTTTCTCTCCCATTCGAGCTACATGGCCAGCCCACCTTGGTCGTCGCGATATCATTATTCTTACAACATCGGGTAAGTCGTAAGTCCGTGAAGTTCTTCGTTATGCAGTCTTCTCCATTCCACAGTCACCTCGTCCCGTATATTTTTCTCGAAACCTTATTTTTAAACATTAGTAATTTTTGTTTATCTGCTAGGGTCGTACTGCAAATTTCGCAACCGTAAAGTATTGCCGGCAGAATAACCGTTCTGTATATTTTCAGTTTCAACTTTCTTGATATTAATCGTGGACTACGTTAGGTAGAGACGCGTTGACCGATGCTACGCGACTTTTTATTTCTTCCGTTACCTCGTTTTCGCTTGTTACATAAGCTCCCAAGTATTTAAATTTGTTTACTTTCTCTTTATCCTCACTCTTAATTGTTACGTATCTATTTCCTTTATTCTGTGTTTTGGCTTGTTATCAAGTATTTTGTTTTTTTCTATATTTGCATGTAGACCTATCTCATCGCACGGTTCTACTAAGACATCGGTGTTAGTTTGTAGAGTATCTTTGTCGTCCACCATTAAATCTACATCATCCGCGTATACGAACAGTTGATTCAAGCCATTCAATGTTTGCTCCTTTTTGTCCTCCTTTATTTTTTTGAATCGCATATTCTAACGCAAAGTTAAATAGTAATGGTGATAAGGCATCGCCTTGTTTCAATCTGTTGCAAATCTCGAAACTGTCGGATATATTATTACCTATTCGTATTCTGCTTATGGAGTCATTGAGACACATGCTAATTAGTTGAACTATTTTTGTTGGAATTCCAAATTGTACCAGGCTATTGTATACTTTTTCCCCTTTGATACACTCATATGCTTTCTTAAAGTCAATGAATAGCTGGTGAACAGTCCCACTGTATTCCCATTTCTTCTCTCAAGGCGAAAATCTGGTCCAACGTGGATCTATTCTTCTAAATCAACATTGGTGATATCCAATTATTTCATCTACGTATACACTTAGGCGAGTTAGCAGGATATTGCTTAGTACTTTGTAACATGTTTTAAATAATGAGGTTCCGCGGTAGTTATTACAATCCGATTTATCGCCTTTTTTTTATAAACCGGAACTATTATTGAGGTTTTCCATTCCTTAGGAAGCTCCTCCTTTCTCCATATAGCACTTATCAATTTATGGAGTAGCTTGGTTAGTGCCGTTCTTCCCGCTTTGATTATTTTTGCTGGAATATTATCTATTCCAAGTGATTTGAAATTCTTCACTTTCTTTATCGAAACCTAACCTAACCTAACCTAGAGAGACGTAAAATCCTAGCTATGAATATCACTCGGAAAGCCATAAATACCCACTGCCTTCGTAGCTAAGTGGAGAGAGCGTCTGACCCTGCTAGCGTCTGCTAGTGGACCCTGCATCGAAACCTGACCATCTGAACTTTTCTTTTTAATGTTAAATTTTAAAGGAACACTACATTTTCTTCTTTTCTACTTTCAAAAAATGTTCTGCTTCAATGAAATACGTTGGAAAAGAAATATATGCGCATTTTGAAATTTTACAGAGAGACAAACGTTCAACCGAAAACTGGCTGAATGTAGGTTAATCCAAAAAGTGGAGGCAGCCGTTTTGTATAACGTTCATACGTTCTAAGTTCTTATTCTAAGGTCTTTCTTAATCATGTTCTTGGAGCATCCTGAAGCAGTCCCCGCCCGGAGGTCCGAATCAGGGATTAGTTTATCTGCGGAATATTTTACCCCAGGAGAGTCCGTGAACCATCTGTTACTATTTCTTGACATGTTTTAGCGTTGTCAGCTCTACGACCTCGCAGTAAAGGCAGACATTCAAGATGTTGTCCTCTGTCCATCTCTGAGCCTTGCCGATGTAATTCATCTTCAGCCTCAAGGTAGTGGTGATGCCGCTTCCCCTCACCCTGATATTTTTGTTCGGGTTTATCTTCCACTATCCTTTGTAGATTCTTCTACCAACTGCAAGGCAGCAGCACTGGTTTTGGTCCGCCCCGGAATATTTCCGGTACCCACCATATCTGGTCGGCATTCCCCTATCCGCCACCTGGGGAGGCGCCTGTTGGGAGACTAGGAACTCTAGCCTGGACTAAACGACACATAAAGCAAGAAAATAAACAACTTCAAATGAACATAGAATGTAGTAATATTCTGAATTACATTTCGTACACAATTATATACAACTTGTTCTCGTTCTGGACGTGACTTTAACGTGAGACAGCTTGCCAGGAGCGGCCCTGAAAGAGCCGAATTACTGGACTGACCGGAGTAGCTCACTGCTCGATAATACAAAGAGTACCGTAATAATATATTTGACGCTACACTTTCTTTGTACTTACAGTTAATCGTGATTATTGAATCGCCTTTTCGTTCAGAACGAAATCTTTCTGTAGCATATAAAGATTTAATAATCATGCTCTTTCCACCCAGAGAAAACAATCTTTTCTCCTGCGTGATTAAGTTGAGTACGTGGTTGTGAATTAGTTTTAATTTCAAGAAAGAACTTTCTGCTGAAGCCACTATCATAGCAGGAGTTAAAAACTATTTAAGCGACTATGTATTCTTACCCAGTTTTGAGGAAGTGTCGAAAGTAGCTTGTTTCGTTCTCAACAACGAATTTAAATTATAAATCCAACCTTGGCAATATATCGTTTGCTATACATCAAAATTGTATACTTAATTATCCATATTGCACGAGATTTGATAATCATATTTATTCTTTCAAATGCAAAGAGAGAGCCAAAGTTTATTTCTTTTATATATTTCGGGACTTTCGGGCTTCCTCGATGTCCGGGCTGTCCGGCATTACAGGGGTTCCGAGAACGGTTGATAGCTACTTCGTCGATTGCATAACAAGTATTAGTATAATTCAAATCTATTTACCAATCATATCAAACACAAGCTCAATGAATACATTTACGCACTGAAAATTCGTACAAAATGAGGTAAGATCATTAAAAAAGCAGGATGTTTGCAAAACGTCCAAATTATATTATTCTTACTAGTGCTCGAAGGATACTTTAGTCGATTATATTTATATTTTCACGTGTCCACTTAGCGGAATTGTAAGTCTGAGTTAGTGGCAGATCTATGAAGATAAGTCAAGGAAGAAATAGGACGAACCCTTTTTGTAATTTCTTCCCTGTTTTTCGTTTAAAGAATAACATTTGTCAACTTTCTGAAAAGATGGAAAGTTGGAAGAATTAGTCTTAAAATGTAAGACAGCTGCTAACTCCTTGTTTCTGCAATGTTTTAATCTCTATGTCATCAGCAAACGTACAGAATACGATATTGATCAGTGGCCCACACTTCTGGGAGGGAGGGGGTTGGCAAAGTATTTTTGCGCATCCAAAATTTCCTTTATTGGGACAAAGTGCCATTTTGTCCCCTCCAGAAATGTGTAACAAGGGGGTAAAATAACACCCTGCTCCCATAAGCTAACGTTTTGTTGGGACGTAAATAGCTTGCCATGTTCCCGAAATCGACGCCACTGGTCTGCTGAATTTCTACTAAAACAAATGCAAATATTCGGAATGGAAAAAGTTGAAGTAAATGACGACTATTTCGAACGAAAGCGGCCTGACGTAAGTGATGAAGCAAAAACGGATGTGACGACTTTCCATACGAATCGATCTATTCAATGATAAATATAAAATAATGCTCTTTAAGCCAAAATTCTAATACTATGATTCATTACGTCATTAAAAGAAGAATCGGCTCTTGTGTTAAATTTGCTGTTTATGATCGATGAGGTCACAGATGTCATATTTGGTTTAGTGATCATACTTTCCTCACAGATGGTCTTTGGGTAAAGAATCGGAACTTAGAGCTTAGATTTACACTGAAGATAATGTACAACTGTGGTAATTATATTTCATAATTGACACATTTGAAGTTAAAGATCTCCGAAGAGGCCACATACACGAAGACCAAATTTCGTACGGTTTGATTTTGATTTTAATTTATTTATTTAATTTCTCGTTTTCTTTTTAAGTTTCCATCATGGAGCCATTCAAGTAACTTCCCAGGAAGTTCCAACGACCAGAAAATATCCATTCAACCCGTTTTCATAAATCTTTAGCTCAAGTGAATTAGGTACTTCCCTTGTAAGTATTTGTGTTTCTGAAGCTGCTACAGTTCAGCGACTTTGATAAGTGCTAGTTCTTATTTATTTATTTTAAAAAAATATTTCTCTTTCAGGCAAGGAAGACTGTTTTCGTCTACACTTTAATCCTATCATTTTATCTGCTAAGGATAAAAGGACAATATGCACCTGCAGGTAAAGTTACTTTCATTCGATACAGATATTAAAATGTAATAGACTAAGAAAAAAGTAAAGCAAGTTTAATTTAAGCTTGACATGTCAAGCGAATAAATTTTGTATTAAGCTTGCAATAGGCGTCAATTAGCTTCCAAGATTGAATAAAGCCGTATATGGTTTCCACTCGTCAAATTTACAGGACATTTGTTTTGTCAAGTTTGCAGAAAGTTTAGGATAGCAAAAGGAGTTCAGATATTAAGCTTCAATCACGCTTGTTGTATCGAGTCAAATTGTGGTAAGTAAAAGTCGTGTATTATCAAGCTTGAAATACATTTTGTATTGTATCAATAAAATTTTTAACAAAGTGAAAATCAAGAGACCTGACTCGAAGATGCCAAAATTCCTTAAATAATAATAATAATAATGATAATAATAATCAATACAATTCAAAACCAAGACAATATGAAACTTCAAGTTTATCGCCAATTTTACAGAAAGTTATTTTGTTAAGTTTACAGGAAACTCAGGAATCCAAAATCAAGCCAAAATCATGTTTGAAATAAGCTTACTTGTTGCGCCAAGACATTTTGTAGCTAATGTAGCCCTACTTCATGTATTATCAAGCTTGAAGTAGGTTTGTAGTTTCATAATAACGTTTTAAGAAAATCAAAATCATGACAATATGAAACTGGATATAGTTCTAAGATAGTACCTTTACAAACGTTTCACGTAACCCAGCAAGCCAACCCCGACGCGGCCTGGCCGACTAGTAGCCGGGATAAAGTCGGCACGACCAATAAGTGGAGTTTGGTCGTCGGACCATTTTCTGGGCCACTGTCGGGGTCGGCATAGAGACGTAACTCCGCCAAAAACTCGTGCACCGACGTCGACTCCTTGTAGTTTTTTTTTCAAAACCCGACGTCGGCCTGCCCGTCTGACCAGCTTTCGCCGACCAATTGCCGACGTCGCCTGACTTGCTGGGTAAGAGTGCTCGTCTCGTAATCTAGAAACACTAAATATGAATCCTCGAAACGATTACCGTAACTGATATTTGCCATGGTTTACCTCAGTCGACATCAGCTAGTATCTTGATAATACTTTGAAATAAGGCTAGAGTCCCTATCTTCCTCATGGATTTTATTGAAGAGTGACATAGTTCACAGCCCACGTAGTAGGCCTAGGGATCAGCAAGCCAGCAAAGCATATGTTTCTCAGACCGGATATTCTGTTTTGAATTTTTTGGTCAGGATTTATAATTACGTGTCACGAGATAAATGATGTGGACTGTTCTATCTCTAAATGGTATTCTAAACACTGTCTTTTTTATCGCTTCTCACTGAAAATTTCTGCAATGGAAGGAAATGAAGCACTCTTTACATCCTTTAGAAAATATTATACTTTTATGTTGGTAAAGTGTAAGAATTAAATACAAAATGTTTAGGTCATGTTTACAAGATGTGTGGAGAGTGCCAAAGAATTTATGAAGGTTATTTCACTCTCTTAGCCTTTCACCAAGATTTCACTTGTACAACTCCGAAACAAAAATTTTGAACAGATTTTGATTCTAATGGGCACTTTTTAGAGCCGAATTTAGTGCGTCATTGATTGTATTGGACACCCTGATTTTGCAGAGTAAATTCGGCTGAAAAGTTTTCGCATTAGATTCCAGTAAATACGGTATTTGTCCCCATCAGGGCACAAACTTTCTTTATTTTTTCACATGGAAAACATTCTAAACAGAGCACCTTCCCCCCCCCCCCCCCCCCCCCACAAACACACACAAGCAGACACAACTAAAAATGTTGTCATTCGTCGCTAAAACGAATGGCTTCTCTCTTCTCCAAATCTCACTTCCATTATGCCTGGATTAATGAGTTCGGCACAAGTCTCGCATTGTACGTACATAATTGGCACAAAAAGTATTTTGCATTCTTTCCATAAGCAACTCCATCTTTCCATGTATCGAACTACCATTACACTGTTATTATTGGAGGAATTTATCCATTGCAGGATCCAATATCCTTCAACAACCGCTGCTGTTGTACAACAGGCAGCCAAAAGGTTCGCAAACGCCATTTACTGACGAGGAATGAAAAGAGCAAGCGATGTAATAATTAACGTGTAGGAACGATAGACCTCTGTGCTAGTTTGAATTCAATCCCGCTGTGTCGCTGCATTCTACGGTACGATGACGCAATGTGTCTGCTGGGGCTTTACAGCGCGACCACTCACACTGCCCTCGTTGTTCTGCAACACCGTATTTTCCTTACCTCGCTCCCTGTAACTTTTGGCTTTTTTCCAAATTGAAACTGAAGCTCAAAGGGATTTATTTTGCCACGACAGGAGAGATTCAGGGAAATGCGACACAGCTCCTTCTAAAGCATTCCCTACCGCCACTGCTTCTAACAATGGCAGAACCGCTGGAGCAAGTGGACATGGTACGTTCCTATGTAACATCAGTTTATTGGACAAAGAAATTAAAAATCTTACCTTACTGTATAAATAAAAGGAACGATGATTTGTATCCCTCGATGGTAGCACACCTTTTCTTAGGAAATCATTTTGTTTTCCTGCTATGGTTGATTTGATTTAAAGTTATTTTCGTTGTCAATTTCATAATACATATATGTTTATTTTGCAGCTCCAGAGAAACCTGGATATTGCCCACCAGTGACGTCACCAGGCCTATGTATCTATTCTTGTTGGAATGATGCGGGCTGTACTCAACATTATAAGTGCTGTCGAAGTGCCTGTGGTACGACCGAATGCATGCAACCCATATACTATGGCTACGAAATAGGACCCGGAATATACCCTCAACAACCTAGTAAGTATTTCATTTCACTGTAAAGTAGTTAAAAACGTTTACATACATATATATGTCTGCGTGAAAGAGCTTACGTTTTTTCACGTAGCCTATTTTACTCGAAGATGTTTAAAACGTAACTTAGTTAGAGTGGATTGAGGGGAAATGTCTATCGGGGGGAGGATTGCTACAGTAGCAATCCTTAACTACGACCCTAAATGAAAAAGCCAAACTTATATGGTGTGAATGAACTAGTCAGTAGTATGCATCTTAAGGAGTTGTAGTGAATGTCGTGTAATCTGCCACGTGCGAACTAAGCATGTCCTTTAAAACCAGAATTCCTAATTTTTTTTTCTACCATAAATAATTTCATCTAAAACAGTTAGTAAATCCGTCTAAACTCCATGACAGAGGAGCAAATTCCCTTTAGTTGGGTAATTTTGACTGACAAGTACTTGCTTAGACTGTACCACAAAGAAGTCGCCTGTGTGACGGGACACCGGTGAACTGGCGTCTTACCCCTGACGGTTCGGGATAGATTCCCACTACCTAAATGCATTGTATTAAATAAGACTTTTTTTTTCATGATTTCTGGTTAGACACTCATTTCTTTTAACTTTTATTCTTGGTCATACAAAGACATTTCTAATTGGTAGTCTACATACATTTATGTCATTTATGGCCTTCAGGCAACTATGCCTGAGGCCAGAATAAGAGTGCGGTGAGGCTGTGGGAAAGAAGCACACCAGGGCCTAATTTCGAAGCACCATACAATAATTAACCTTGTGTTACTGAGGATATTTTCGATAAACCTCAGTCAGGATGGCCACCGCGGAGATCCAATCCAAGACTTTCGAATCCGAAGCCAACACTATAATATCTTATCTATGGCTGCTCGGTGCATGTTCAATAGAATCTATGCTACGTGCTAAAGAACTATTTTCTTATTTCACACAAAACATAAAATGCTTGCTGCATTAATTGATGTGCCATTCATCATCACACAAGGGAGAGAAATCTGTTCTTTCAAGTAGATGCCGTCAAGGTAATGACTATTTTCTGAAGTGGTGAAAATACTTCCTTACTCGTTCATGTAATTTAGTCATGCTATGGATAATGTAGCCATGAAATTTATTTTTTCAATTTCGTTCTTACGTTCTTATATCTTAATTATAATGTATTAGATACCTACCCTTTAAATCCATGGGCATAAGGGCGTACATCTTCAATATATATTTGTACAAAGTATTGTTATTCTGTTTCTTCAGTAAATACATTTGAATTGGATGTTATTTTACACAGTAGACTGTCAAGTTTAAGACGCTTAAGCAAATTGAAGCATTCGGGCGTGAAAAGTGTTATGAGTAGACTCGTGCAAATTTTAAACACTCAAGAAATCGCATGGAGTAGATAAATTTTGTGAAAATGTTCTCTTTAGCTTACGAAATATTCGCGAAATTTGAACATTTTGCTTCCATTCACTAATTTTGAGCTCTACTCAAGAAATTATACATTTTTTATTCATTCACTCACGAAAATAATGACTAAACAATCGAAAAAATATATATAATTCGCCTTAAAAAATCTATCATCGTACTCGCGTAGTACGTAGAATGTTTGAATGTAGTACATTGATTCCTCCATAGATAGCAGCAAATTTGCCAACATGGTTTGCCATCTAGTGGGGGACGTTACGAACTACATGATCATGTAGACATTCACTGTGTACCTTAGGCGGCATTTGCGGTAAAAGTCTTTGTGAAAACAAGTCGAACACGTGAAATAAAGGTTTTAAAGGGATTTCCCAAAAATAAGAAAATGATAAAATCTGTGAAATTACAAAGGTGAAATTTAGTAAAAAAAAAAAAGACTTCTTTGGTTGTATGTGCATGATGAGATTTTTTTTTTTTTTCAAAGAAATATCTCTAGAGGGAGTGAGTCAAAACGCCATTCAAAACAATTATCATTTTTAGCTAGTCAAAAAATGTACCTTTTTACTCGATAAATTATATTGTCTCTACCCCAGTAGTACAAGAGTATCGACCGATGTCTCGAACGGACAATTTGCGATGCTAAAATGATGAATAAATGAAGCTAAAAAATTTATATGGAACACTCAACAGGAAGCGAAATTTCGCAGCTTTCTGTAAATTATATTGGATGTCATATACAACGTTTTTCCCATTGACCTTTCAATTTATTCATTCCATTACAAAATGTTCTAATTTGGTACTTTACAGATCCAGTTCCAACACCACCAGAGCTTTATCCACCAGTAACACCTCCACCACCAGCACCAGATCCAACCGCGGAGAAACCAGGATCCTGTCCTAGCTTCATAGAAGGGGATTGTGCTTCAAGCTGTACCTACGACGGACAGTGTCGCGGCAAGTTTAAATGTTGTAACAATACATGCGGTGCTAGAACATGTGTAGATCCACGGTGATACTCAAGATAAAAAAAAAAAAATGAGTTCCTCTTAACAAGAATATAAATATTGTGTACGTTTCAAAACGAAGAGCATAATTGTGTTATTCTGAAGTGTGATTCTGAAAGTGAATCTGTGACTGGTATGTTGAGACTTGAATTCCAATTCCTTACTGTGTGCTTAATTTACAAACGCAAAATTTACGCTAATAAAACTGTTGTATGAAGTACAATTCTAACATTTTTCTTACAGAGAAAATACCTTACGAAATCTGCTATCCTTAAAGATTCTAACAAAGCATCGAAAATATTTTGAAGCGCTTGTTATATCAGAGGAAGATAAGTGCCTAGAAATAACTTAGAATTATTTTAATTAAATATTCGGACGCGTACGGAATGCATAGCAAGAAGGTGATAAGTATAAGAAAACAATATGTAACTTTGAATATACATTATCGTAAAAAACATTATCGATATAATTGCACTCAGATTCTATATTTGTTATGTTATATATTAAAATTAGTTGAGAAAGTTAATATAACAATAAAATATTTCGAAAAAGTGACTTGAAATTAATATTATATTTTAATAGTTTCGTTGTGTTAAGTTCGAATCTACCTTCTCGGCAGATTTTTTAGTAAAAAAACATTATATACAAGAACCTAAACTTGTATATTTCTTGAAAACTTAATTATCTAAAGTTTTGAATACCTCAAGATACGTAGAAACACTAAGGTAAAAATAACAGAACCAAGGGAATCCGAACTAATTGGGACTGAGCTTTGTCCGGTTTCTGGAAAATTCGGATTGTCCGAAAAAAAATAATTAAAATACACAGTGAATGTACCAGATCACCCTTTAGCGCATTGTGATAGGATAAATATGCCTTGACGACGCGTCAGTCATTACTGTAGGCCAGGGGTGAGACGGAGACGCGAGGTTAGTGATTTTTAGTGTGAGCCATGCTAAGAGCACGCGCTAAAAATAGTCGATCAAGAGATTAAAGAAATAAAAAAAAATCCTTGATTAGAAAATTTAATTTCACGATCAATTTCCGTTCGGATTCTCGGGGTTCGGATTCTCGTCGTTATACCAGTATCACAAAAATACATGATCGGTACAGATATTAAGTCTCTCTCTCTCTTTTTTTTTTTTTTTTTTAGAATCTACTAATTCTAAACCCTACATTAAAATTATATTGCCTCCAACCATAACCGGGATCTGGGAGGTGGTATCCTCTTGGCACATGCCTCGCGTAAAATAACAAAGTTGCGCTCAATGGGGAAATGCGAGGAATGATACCCGTTGAGCTCTCTGCGTAGCTCTAGTAGAAATAAGGGGTGTTTGAGCACTTAAGATTAATAACTCTCATTGAAACAAGGGTGTTTGTTAGACCCATGGATACAAAGAGTTTAACCGGGTGGATACAAAGAGGAGATGGTTGGCAAATAGAAGCCAGAAGGACGCACTAGAAACAGACCATGCTTAATCAAAGCCTTACTTACTCTTGAAGTTGGCAGGATGACGGGCGACAGGGCACGAACCCAAGACGTCTCTACTGATGGTGCTACTCGGCTCAGATATTGAGGGCGACGATCATGGCTGCGGTTATCAACCATTCCATGGCGTGAAGCTGTAAGCGGCTGAAGCTATCTCGAGGCCTCGACCTAGGATCGAGCAGTCGGACAAAGAAACCTCGACGATGGAACCTAGGATATACCTGCTCGTCTATCTTCGTGTGGCTTCTAGCATGTCCAAAAGCAATACGGTGTGTCTGATGATCTCTCTTGAACCCTCATGGACCTCTGAGGCTCTGATGATTCTCTGACGATCTCTGATGTCTTGTTAGCCTACTGCTTTCTATTTTAATGACTTGTTGACGCGCATGGAATGTGTTCAGAATTTCTTGTCGTTTTAGTGAATTTCATGTACTTTACCTTCCACATCCCTTCCTGTCACGTGAATCCAGAAGTGTATTTGTTTGTAATTGCAAGCAGATCTGAAACAGGTCACCAGATCATTCGGGTCATGTTTTGGACCGGGTCACTGGGTCTATGCTAGGAATCAGGTCTGACCCAATTTCGATCCAGTAACCCGGAAGGCAAATAAAAAAATCAGAATTATTATTTCCTTCTTTTTGCGTTTGATCAATGTTTCATACAGGCGTGACTGGAGCACGGTTGTTACCCCTCCCCCAGAGCACTAAATATATTGATACGGCGCCGATCTTCAGGTCATCGAGTCACAATGAACCTAGTCATTTGGGTCAAGATCGGGTTTCGGGTCATTCGGGTCAATTTTCGGACCGGGTCAACGAAAGTGATTAGATTTCAGTTTTGCTTCCAAGATCTTAGATCTTTCCGTCTACAATTAAGAAGGAACGAAAATATGTATTCATGTAACATAAATTATACGACATTGCAACACGCTGCACACTCATAGTCACTAAAAAAACGACCGATGGAAAAAGTCAAAGTCTGCAAGTTTTTAATTGGCAGCTATCGGCCTGTAAGGTTTTAGGAACTATCTTTTGGGACTTGGCAAGAAAGATGTGATCGACATGGATTTTTTTGGCAAGAAGGCACAAAATAACTGCCAAATGTTAGTCGAACTGCCAAACATAGCTTCAGAGTGACGCACAGTTTTTTTAGGAACCCCCTTCCTAAAAAAGAAACCACGGCGAAATTAATACTGTCTGAGCACCGAGCAAATGTTGATAAATTTAGGGATGGTATCGATTCTCGTTTCGAGAGTCTCGAAAGACGATAGACTTTAAAAAGTTGCTATATCTTGACTTATTTGAAATCAGTACGCAGGATTTCCGATTTCAGTACAAGAACAATAATCTATATTTGAAAAAAGAGAAGTTCTGACGGACACATCAACGCCCAGGCGAAACGGTTTGAGCTGGAAACATAAAACTTATACATTACCAGGTGCGTAAATATGAAACCGGAATTTATGTACAGAAAAGACACAGTGATTGGATGGTAATGCTAAGAACTACAGGGGTTGGACAAAAAAATCTAAAACGTTTGAAAAAGTGTGAAAATCGTACCTAGTATGGTGTGGGGCCTCCTTTTGCGTCCAAAACAGCTTGGATCCGACGTGGAATCTACGTATACAGCTCCTGAATCGTGATGTGTGGAATGTTGTACCATTCTTCCTCCAAAACATGCTCCAGTTCCTTAAGGGATGATGGTAGAGGGTAATGAGACCGAACACGCCTTTCTAACACAGACCACAATGGCTCAATGATGTTCAGATCTGGTGATTGTGGGACCCAGGGGAGGTGTGATAGCTCCTGGTCATGCTCCTCAAACCATGATTGCACCGTTTTTGCAGCGTGACAGGGTGCCAAATCATCTTGGTAGATGCCATTACCATCCGGGAACAATGTGTGGGCCATGGGTAGAACCTGGTCCCCCAAAATGGCCTCATACGCCGTAGCATTCATCATTCCATGCAGGGCTATGATGGGATCTGCAGAAAACCACGATATCACTGCCCATACTGTAACAGAACCACCCCCATGCTTTACAGTTGGGCGCAGACAGTCTGGATCATAGGCCTGCGACGGTGTTCTCCATACGTAAACACGACCGGTTGTTGGAAACAAGGTGTAGGTCGATTCATCGGAATACATTACGTGTTTCCACTGATCAAGCGTCCACTCCTTGTGGTCCTTGCACCAGATACGCCACTTCGCATTTACTGCTGTGACCAGAGGTTTGGAGATCGCGGCCCTGCCATGAATTTTCATTTTATGAAGTTCCCGTCGCACTGTTTTTGATGAAACCGGGTTCTGTAGGCCGGAATTGAGTTCAGACGTAATTTTCATTGCAGTGGTCTGCTTTTTAGCTGCTACAATCCGTTTTAATGCCCTATCGGACAGGATTGTCTTTCGACCACTGTTGTGCTTTGCAGACGTTGTTTGCCCATGCATTGTGTATGCCCTCGTGACATTGGACACAGTGCCTGTCGATACCCCCACAATGGTCGCCACTGTTGTCACTGAAGCTCCAACCAGACGGGCACCAACGATCATGCCTCTTTGGAAGTCTGTCAGGTCGCCCATTTTACCGCACCACTTGCACACCACGACACTCACAGGTGAACTGGGTACTGCTGACGGAAGAGGAAGGTCCACATGACACATTGAAAACAAAACACGATCGGCAACCGCAACACGTGATGTACAGTGGCGGGCCACACTTACGTGTCCTGTATGACGTGTTTTTAGATTTTTTGTCCTAACCCTGTATTTTATTCGAAGTATTGGCCATCGCTAGCGATACACTTCTGCCACCATTCCGGCAATGTGTGGATGCCAGACCAAAAAAAAACTGTGCCTCTTGAGCTGCAAACCAGTCATCAAGCCATTCTCGTACATTTTCGTAAGCGCTGGTCAGCAAGTGCGTGTCCCATGGATGCAAATAAGTGAAAATCGGAAGGCGCCAAGTCTGGTGAGTAAGCCGCATGCGAAAGGATTTCCCAGCCAAACGTCGCAGTCGTTTTCTTAAACGGTTTTGCTGTGTGGGAGGGTGCATTATCGTGAAGCACAATCACTTTATGTTGTCTTTGGTCATATTCTGGTCGTTTTTCACGCAAAGCTTGATGCAAATCGATCATTTGTTGTCGGTAGTAAAAGAACAGCCGGGGACGAAAGTGTTATTTCAGGGACTGTCACCGAAAATCCTGGACGAATGGGCACGTATGTAGAAATTGCTTTTGGGAAGGGTCCATGGTTTTTCTAGGGGGTTCAAAGTGTGTCCGAATATGAATTGTATATTAAATATGTATAATGATACCTAAAATTATACTAATTATGTGCAAGGTATGAATTTCAGTAGGATGTTCGGACACCCTGGGCGTAAACCCCAAATACATCCCTGACTTCCACGGCAAAATGCTATCATTTAAAAGTTTAAATTGTTTTTCAAGGCCCTCTTACGCTTCTTCTGAAGTTAAGTTTTTACCGATTTAGCTAAAATATGCTGTACTTTATCGTATTAATTATTTAACCAAGATTTCTTCGCCACAGTTTGAAATTGCTCCTCCACTAAGTCAATGAGAAAGATGATCCTGAGTAGGGGTAATAATGATTTTAACAAAGTTTTATAATTTAAGCCATAGAAATTGAGATTTACCATAAATCTTAAGAAGATACACACTTAATTTAGAATTCAGCTTGTAACTTTTAATAATTAACTAGCCCGAAAGGTCATTGTTATAATATAAACTTGCAAGAAATACTAAAAATGATCGTGTCTTTTCGAAGTAAAATATAACTGTAAAATATGAAGAGGCAAATAATAGGATACTCAAAAATGACATGTTATCCGGAAACTAGACATAAGCGCCATCTTCTGCGCTGCGCATGCGCCGGAGGAGTAACTAGCCCAAGAAGTAAAGAAATAGCAGAATCAAAAATCATACTTATATACGTATCTTATACAAATAATAAGTGTAGTTTGATGCCAATATAATTTAAAAGATCAAATAAAATATTCTTGATGCTTCAACTCTGAACGATAAAAATCGGGACAATTTGCGTCCCGACAAACATTGAATCGAGACCCGGGACAGCGGCTCGAAAATCGTTACCGTTCCGACGGAATCGGGACAGGTGGCAACCCTGGAGGGGGAAAGAACCTTTGAAAATCGTTTTGCTGAATTGCCATTTCCACTTCAGTGCCTTACTGGCACAACAGTTACGTGCCTCTCGAGTGATGATCGCCATGCCTAACCCCGAACGCTATACGCCATAAATGGGTGCTAGGTAAAGCAATGTTAAGATGGATCTCGGCATTATGAGGATACTGGACCACGAGGGATGTTCCTCATAGAGAAACTCTCATCTTGTGGGGTTTTCGGAACGCGAGGAGAGATTACCGAACCGCAAAATCAGTCACTCGCCAAGAGACGAGTCTTCCGCAGGAATTTCTCTTGTCACATGCAGGGAAGACAGATTACAGAATCACAAGATCCTTTTCACCTGTGCGAATCCCTTAAACAACCAGTTAATTAAATGCTTAACAACCGTTAATACTGGGTAGTTGAGTTGGGCTTTTACACACCCTAGAGAGTCATCACATAACATCATATAAATCACAACGGTCACTGGGATATTAAAGGCAATAAACAAGTAAAGCTTCTCATGTTCGTGTTCAAATAGTCTCTCCATTTGGATATCATTATATTCAATTAAAGGAATAAATAAGTTACTTATTATATCTTGATAATAACAAATGATTCATTTTGTAAATGATAGTAACACGCGTTTCCTCTCTGGGGCTTCTTAATGTGACAATAATGAATCAGTATAAACAGCTACTGAATACTAAAAAAATCACGATTTATAAATACTATATTATGCTGGTAGATGGCACGGTTACCGACAAAAATTTTAAGTGAGAACATATCACGCCCTAACGCAGTTGAGATGAAGTGAATAAAAATAAATAACATATTCATGATGAGCGTTGAACAAGCTTTATATTTTAGATAATGTCATACTTCATGAGTTTTGTGATTATTATATATTTCGTTTAACACATGCAAAAGTTTGTCTTTTCCGAATTATTAAATCAGAAAACAATAGAAATACTGGTATCTAGGTGACTATATCCTCAAGTTCGTACATTAATCATTTTCCTCCAGTAATTCAAATATGATGTAATGGAATCGCAATGTTCTTTACAAAGTGTCTGTAATTGATGAATAGCTGCATCAAAACATGGCTTTTTTTTTAGAATACATTTTAATTAGAAATTAACTTCTTATCATTTCACTTTTTCAAAATAAAAAATAATATATATATGCGTTCAATCCATTTCAAATCTGTATAAGTCTTTTTATCTTTGTATGTATCTCTCTTCCGTTGCGGTTAACTAAATCCCTTCTGGATCTCCGTACATTTGTACATATCTGAGGATATCAGAACCACTTTTTTAAAAAAATGAAATAAAAAGAAATATGCGCTTATTTCTTCCGCGGAGACCATGTATACAATAAGCTGAATGGCTTTTATTGCTCCCGCAGTCTGTACGGAAACCTGAATATATTAAAAATCAGAAGCGTTAAATTAAAATCCTTTGGGTGGCTCCTGAAGGATTCTTCCAAAATTGCGAAACACTGTTTCTCATAATGAATTCCTTTATTCTAAACATTAGACAGAAAAATGAGTAACGAATTGTATAAAATTGAAATTTGAAAACATTTTTGTGAGAAGGAGTTGAATATGAGGCTTCATTTTTCCAGTGTTTATACCTACCAACAGGATGTCTGCAGGCAAACTAACAATCATGGCGTTAAATCACACCGCTATCCTATACGGTGTTCGAATGGCCCTTCACCAAACAATACCACAGTTTCGGGCTTAAATATCTGAAATGAGTCATCATGAAAACGTTTGAAATTTCGTATCAAGGAAGCTCTCTATTATGTGCCCAACTTAAGCTTTTATTTGGAAGTGGTTTAATGAGTGCAAGGTGATTTTATGTGTATATGTAGTTTCATATTACTACGCTACTTGAAATGTGCAATTTTAACTCTCATGAACTATGTTTTAATGATTAAGTCACTTAATTTTTTACTGTGAGTTGTAAATATACACAGCCTTCTTCTTAGCAAATTTCAGAATATTTTTATGAGTAACCATTTGAGATGTTTATGTCCGAAATCTGGCATTTTTCGACGAAGGGCCATAATTGAACACGCAGTAGAAAAAAAGGAGTGTGATTCAACGCCACGATTTTTAAAAACAAAATACTGTTATAGTATCAGAAAAAAGTAGTTACTTAAGTGACAGTGGTCTAAGTATTTTCGCGTGTTATACGATGATTAATGGAAGAACGTGCCTTCTCTAGGAACGTGTAAGCGCACATACCATGTGAATCAATATACATATGCCATGTACACCAAAGTTCACATACCATGTAACAAGAGATAAATTGAGGCGTCGATTTCCAAACGAGTCCTTGTCCAAGCGCCATAAATGTAGCGAAATTGACATTTTTTAAAACCCAGAGCACATGCGCAGCTACGAATATCTTACAAAGTTGGAGAAGTATTGGTTTACCAATATTTTACCTTCTTGCAAAAGGATATTAGAAAAGATAAACCTATATGAAAATTTTACTATTAATTATAATTCTGTCCTTTAATTTCTTATGATGATTAAATGATTTTGGAGACAGTTTGGAATCTCAAAATCTTACTACTGTATTAGAAAATGATCAAGTGAACTCAACAACGCCAATATCTCAATTTCTTTTCTTTTTTCTGGACATGGACCCGTTTGGAAATGGTCGCCTCAATCAATGTGTGCAAAACAAAATGAGGGGCTGCTGACAGAACTGTTCACACCAAACAATAAAAAAGAATGTTACCTTTAATTTGTTAAGGTCAGCTTCGTTTTTGAAATTAGAAAGTTTCAAAAATCAACCTCTTACAATGGCTAATAACATGAATATTTCACGAGAGATCAAAGTGATGTATTAAAATTAAACTAAGTTTTTGGGAGTTAATATGTATCAATACAATACCGGAGACGACTGACATACCGATTCGATGGTCTGCTCACTACACAGCGGAAGTACTAGGTGAACAACGATTTTTGGGTGCTATTTATACTTTCTTCACGAAATTACTAATATAGTGAACTATTAACATGGTGCAAGTCCAGTGTGCACCTTCAGTAAGAAGACACTCCTCCTAATATAATACATTCCCATTGAAGTAATGAAATACAGAAAATATCAAGTTAATGTTAACTCTGGCGTGTTCATGTGTGAGACTCTGTATAATTTGATAACGCTAATTCTCCTTAAAAAAACAATCAGAGATGTAATACATATTGTCACCTTGGAACCAGAAGGCACTATGCCCACTTTTTATCACTATGTTCCCTTGTTAAAATATTTAGATTTGTTATTTAAATATCTCAATTTTAACGAAAACGTTTCTAATAGTACAACAAATGTTCAACATTTTTTAGTGTGAATAACTTCTAAAACATAATTCCTCGTAGTGTAAATATTTTTTTTGCTCGGGCTTTAGCCTGCCAGCCCCCTTTTAAATCCGCTAGTGGTCAAAGACCCTGTACTGAAGGTCATCAACCTCTAAAATAATATCTTACAAAACGACCTCCAATTGGCTAGAAATGTAATGAATTTATACAGACTGTACATGGAAATTCAAATTTTTGAATCAGTTTTTTTTTTTCCTCAAAAGTAACTGAAGTGGACAGAGTAAGTACCCTCTGGTTCCAAGGTGACGACGATATTCTCCTAAAATTTCCTACTGTCGATTGTTAAAAATATTGGCGCCATATGAATTCGGCCTTCTGATATTCACTGATATGTGCACCTACAATATTACTAAAGGATATAATTATCGGAATTTTTATGTCGATAGAGAAGCGAAAAAGTTGCGTGAAAAATGCCTTTCGTTTTGCGAATAGATAAATTGTCTTTGTCCTTGTGTACATTGTCAGTGCTCTGTAATTATTTTAGTGTTTTGAATTACTAATGGTAATATATATTATTGCAGCCGAGGTGGTGCTGTACATTTCCGAACTTTCATTAGCTTAGGTAAGTTTGTTAAATTTTGTCCTGTAGCTATGCCTACATGCTTTGTTCAAAGTTGAAATTTTCTGCATATCATATAGTTTACTTTGCGTTAGCTATGATAATAATCAAAAACGTTGCATACAACAATCTTCCAACTCAGTTTAAAGAGATACCGAGTGAACGAAGTCAGAAAATATTAGGTGTTAGGTGAAGTACTTATACTACACTAGATCGCATCCAGTTCTAAATATTCCGGAACCTAAGTAATCTGATTCTAACCGAATCCCTCAAATCCAATTCTATGACTACCTGTATACGGTGGTATCTAAATATTATTCATACTAATTCCAGTACTTAAACTTCAGTACTCGGTCGGTAGGTCTAAATATTACAAAATTTTACAAAAATTTATTCAATCTCTTCACTCCAAAAAATTTTGTTAAAATCAAATTTTATACAATTCGTTACTTATTTTTCAGCCTAATTATTGGATTAAAGAAATTAATTTTCTGAAAAGGCGATTCCATATCTTTGAAATATACTTCAAGAGCTACACAACGGTCTTTGGTTAAGCTCTCTAGCTTTTCTGGTTTTTGAGAGATTCAAGTTTCCGAACATGTTTACAAGAGTAAAAAAAACTGCACCCGCCATTTCGGAAAGGGTCTAGTAGGTTAAGATCGTGAAAAGTGCCTTGGATGGAATCGTGATAAATAAAAAATACTACCATATTAACCATAAAAATGATGGCTCTTCACCAAATGTCAGCTCAAGATAAGACAAAAATGAATTGTATGGGCGGTAATAAGATGTCAGCTCAAAAGATGCTAACCTAACCTTAACATGAATTAAAGTTGTTTTTTTTTTTTGTAGTTTAGCGATATCTCAGTCGGTTTTGCACCAACGATGACCTTGTTTGTTTTTTATAAAAAGAAAGATTTTTTCAAGCTCTACAAGATGGCGTAAAATTAAAATTTTGAGAGAGGTTAGAGAATTTGAAAATTTAATTTAAAAACAAAACAAAGCAACAGTTGGCTCGAAAAAATATATATTATTTATTCTTAGTGGTTCTATATCCATAAATTGTTCGGTTGTTCTAAAATGGTAGAACATAACCAGAAAAATAAAAATAACAGCATTGTTATCGGTTTTAAGGCGTTCTGCATTCGTTTCTTTAGCTCACAATTGTTTGTGGTGTCCTCAAAACTTGCGATGTTAATTTAACTAATCTCCCGACGTCATACAATGATGAAATTTCGCACAGCGACGCAAGTCAGGTGACAATACAACATTGCATTGTTACTTTTGCTTATTTCTATGTATTTATATATTTGAAAAACATACGTTAATATTTTGTTATTACAGACTTCTTTATCCTAAAATAAATAGTAGCCTGCACCGGGCTGGGTTTGGCTGGTTGCAGAACATTTTTTTAATTGAGCCACACAATATTAGCTTGAGAAAAAGTATGCACACCACAATAACCCGAAGAAAATTAATAAAAAGGACTTTCTCAACGGTGCAAATTAACCAGGACAACGCCATCAGTTGAGCACAGAGACTGGAAATAAGACACGTGAATAGGCTTCTTACGTAACACGTGCACTGTAAATACAAGTTCGAAAGAGTTGTTTAACAGGTCGCCTTCGCGGATGACTGGTCTAGACGTTGGCTTTTTGAGTGGAAAGTCTCGGGTTCGAATCTCGCCCGGGGCAACACCTTTTCTTTAAACATATATTTTTATATGTTCATATTTATTATTTAGTAATTGCTAAGATGTGTATAAATAACCGATTGCTTCTGAAAGCTAGGATGTATTTGGATGCACACCTAGCAAAGTGTTCAAAGCGGGCACGGTGCGTCCTAAGGGAGCTGGGAGGCGGACCGCTGGATGATGCAGCCCAGGTTAGCGGTGGGCATACCCACAAGTGTTGTTAACATTCCATTCCACCTGTCAATTTTATATTTGGTACACATAAAATTCATTTTATCTTTATCTTATCCCAATCCCTGTGCTGTTCATTTGCACGGTCGAGACAGTCGTAATAAAGAACTTTTTAAGACATCCTTTTCTTAAGCAATTCGTACTAAAACGTAAAAAAAAAAAAAATGTTCATACATGATTAAAACGAAACTGATGGGGCGCGCAAATTGAAGAATTTAGAAAGTGACTCTCTATGACTCCCTATGATTTTTTTTTAATCAGTCGTTCCAAACTGATGTTTTGTGACATATCTGGTATAAGAACCAGCGGTGGTTGAGTAGATAGCATTAGGAAGTCAATTATTCAATTATCGAATTCCAGAATGTCGAAATTTTCGGAATTTCGCAATTGGAGAAAGTGAAAATTCCATAATCAAAACTGTGAAACATAACATAAAAACTTGACAAGGTTGTAGGGAAAAAACCGTATAAATACACACTTTCACTAATTGAGTAGTGGAAGTAAATTTGAAAATTTTCACTGCCATTTTCTTTTTAAGTGTGTTCAAAAGTTTGCTACATCGAGACTCCAGGGTTTCGGAATATTCCAAGTTTAATGCACAATTTTCAACTGATATGAGTAGCATTGTCATCGAACACCGGAAATTTAAGTTATGTTTCTTCAGAATGGGTTTGTGGATGTATTTATGTTAGCTCAGTGGTAGAACGCCGGATTCCTACTTGTAAGGTCTTGAGTTCTAATCCAAGAGAGACCGTTTCTTTTTCATTATTAGTAGAATTCCACAAAAAATATGATGCAAGGAGTGGTTGGTACGAGAAACATTTTCAGAAACTGGGCTGTTTTGGGGTGGGGGACACTAATATTGTGTCCAAGACCCTTCTGTATTTACACTTCCATTCTTCTGGGCATGGAATCTATTAGATGGCTGACAAATCTATCTCCTTTCCCCACCTCCAGCCATGCCTCGGAAACAAGGTCCCACAGGTCTTCCCGAGTTCTTGGTGGATCTGCCACAGGCCAACTGTCCCTTAGAGTACGCTTCACCTCTGCCCACATATTTTCCATGGGATTGAGATCTGCCCCACAAGGCGGCCAGTCAATTAAATCAATCTCAGGCTGCCTTGCGAACCATTGCATTGGATTGGAGACTGGTCTTGCTGGAACTGAATAACACCATGAGGCTGAAGTACTCGAACTGATGGCACCATGATGTTACTCATGATGTGTAAGTACTGAGCACAATCCAGATGCCCTTCAGTTCTGTGTAGCTGTCCTGCACCGTGACTGGAAATCCAACTCCAACATGAAATAGATACACGACCACTGCGATTGCTAGCAGCCAAATATCCAGGGTCATATCGGGTGCCGCTCGGACGATACACAAAACGGCCCCCCTCATTTGATGTTTTGAATATGGATTCATCTGAGAAAGCTTCGTTTTCCCAGTTGCGATCCACATTCGCATGCGTAAATGCGAGACGATAAATTTTGCGTTAGTCTGAGAGTTTTTCTTCACGGCAGCAACACGGCCACGTAATCCAACCTGATGAAGCCTTCGCAGCGCTGTCTGCGTACTACCAGGAAAGTGGGAAGCTTCCCTTAGCTGTCTAGACGTCCTTACTGGGTATAAGCAGGCTTCGATTACTAATCTCACATCTTCCGCCTCGGTAGACACATGAGGACGACCAGAAGATAGTAAATTGCCAGTCTGACCTGTAGTACGGTATTGCCGAATCCATCGCCTGGCTGTAGCAGCCGGGATACCCATTCGTCTCCCAGCTGCATTTGCACTATAGCCCTCTAACTCCCACAAGGTAATTACAGCTGAATGTCTGTCCATGATTAGCATTGCTCTGAGATGTGTGCAGCAAAGAATCAAGTAACAGTAGGTAACTGGCATATGATGGGTTAATTGCAGGGTAACAGTCACGCAAGGAATATAATTATCTATAATAGTTTTCATAAATGAATTTTCATAAATAAGAAAAGCTATTTTAATAAACGAAGTTAATTTTTATACTAGTTTTGCACTATAAAATATACATTATGGATTTAAACCTAGAAAAAGCATCCACAGGCTTGCTCTGTTACGAAAACAACAAACGGAAATAAATCCAATTTAATCTTCCTTATCTAAAATTACAAAGGTATAAAATGGCCCACTTAGCGTTACTCAATCTGCTGGTGTTTTAATACGACAAATCTTGGTAACAGTTCTCTAGCTATAACAGTAGCTCGTGGTTAAAACCGTTCCTTTCTAAACCAATATTTCACGAACGTGGGTTCGAGCCCTGGTCAGGCCAAGTATTTATTCCTTCCAGTTAATTAGACAATAGTGACTTCTCTTCATCAGATCATAAAGTATAGAATTTGCGACCAAGAGAGAGAGAGAGAGGACATTTACTTAATTTGTATTAAAGTTCACATATAATATACCGGCGTTGCGTCAACACCCACCACTTCTCTGATGTTATATTTTAAACATAATAATATCTTATGTCCTGAAATGCTTGTATGGATACATATAAAACTGATTACTATTATTTTATCTAATTATTCATGCTTTGAGGAATATATCATTACATAAAAATAAATTCGAACCCAGACCCTCACGATTAGAAGCCACGCACTCTACCACTGAGCTAACATGAACACATCTATCTACGTCTTTCTTATATAAATCCCTCTGAAAAAAACATTACTAAATTTTCGATGTTCAAGAGAATTACTTTGATATACGTTGCAAAGGCTGTGTTTTTTCTCTCCTCTCTCTTGTCTATTGTACTATGAATGCGAGAACTAAATTTGCTGACTTCACTTTCATTGCAAATGTGCTTTTACGTATGGGAACGTAGGTGACAAAACGATCACGTGCTCAGCTGAATGGATGGTTTCGAAATACTGTATCATTACGTATTTGAATGAATGTTACTTTTTTCTACACTTAATAACATTTCAACATGCTTTATTGCACTTAAAAGTAGAAAAAAACATCTGCACTTTTTCCCAATTGCAAAGGTTCATCCTTCCTTCCAGGGCTCGAACCTGGCATCTTTTGTTTACTGTTTCCGAAAATACCCGAAGTTGGACTTCGAGAATTTTCTGCTGAAAATTGCCGTAATCAATGCGGTCATCCTTTTTGGAATAGGGTGTCCAATCTGCTGACTAGTTTCCCAAGGCCGCATAAATTATTTGTTTATTTATTAGAAGTTAGCACGGATACAGCAAACGCCATTTTACACACTGTAACAAACAATAAACAATAACAATAATAATAAAAATAATATAACAACAAAGACTTACGCAATAGGAAACAATATCATTTTTTTCATTCATTCATTCTAGATTCATATAACAAGTCTTTAGAAATTTACTTTTACTGAGGCAGAAATCTGGTGGCAAAGGAAGAGTATTGTAAAAATGTGATAATCTTTATACAAGAGATCGCTGGACCAAACACAATCTCGGTGTTGAGAGGTAGAAATGATGTTGTGAACGAGAATTTTGTCTGGGTACTCTTAGGTTAAAAAGTGGAAGAAGGTCGTTGGTTCTGAGTGTGCCTTGCATTATTTTATAAAGAAATTTTTAAGTCATTTAGTTTTCTTCGTATGTCTATGTTTTTCAAGTCAAGAGAATTCAAAATGTCTACGTTAGATTTGTGTTGGAGGTTGGGTACCCTGTGTTGTACAATGCGGATAAAGAAATTTTGGACTTTGTGCAATTTAGATAAGTTGGTTTCACAAGCCATAGACCAGATAGAGGAACAGTATTCAATAGTAGGAAGTACACAAGTGAGAAAATATGACCGAAGAGCTCTGAAATCTTTACTATCGGTAAACCTGTAGAGAAGTCCAAGAAGTTTGAGTGCTTTAGAAGTTACGAATTCAATGTGAGGAGTAAAATTGAGTTTTTCATCAAATATGATACCCAGGTCTTTGTAATGGTCTAACCATGGTATATTAGATGAGGCTAATGTGTACGTACATTTTGTGTTATGGGTTTTCAGTGAGAAACGCATTGCAGCAGTTTTGCAAGGATTGACTTTCAGTAACCAATTATTGCACCACATTTCAACAGAATCTACAGCGGCTTGAAGGAAGAAAGTATCTTCTGTAGATTTAACTGTCCTAAAAAATTTTGCAGTCATCAGAGTAAAGAAGTACCGAGCAGGAATTATCTATCTGTTCACATAAGTCATCAATGAAGAGGGAAAATAAAACTGGCCCTAAGGAACTTCCTTGTGGGACACCTGAAAGCATGGGGAGCCACTTGGATGTGCTGCCAGAGAAGACGATACGTTGTTCTGTCAGACAAATATGATGTTAGAAGCTGAAGGAGGGGTCCGTGTATACTAAATCTGGAAGCAAGCATGTGTACAAGCAGTTTGTGATTGACAGTTTCAAATGCTTTGGAGAAGTCTAGGTATATGACGTCAAGTTCTTGTCTATTTGCTAGGGCATCCGTGGCGTGAGACAGTAGGACAGCTAAGTTTGTTTCACAGGATCCATTCGGTACAAAGCCATGCTGGGAGGGAGAAAGAAATGGGAGGACTAATTTTGAATCCTGTCTGTGATGATTTTTTCACAAATTAAACCGAGGGCAAAAAGAAGGGAAACAGGTCTACATGAACGAACACAGGATTTTTCACCTTTTTTGTAAACCGGAGTAATATTTACTTGTTTTCAGGAGTTTGGGAAATAACCCTCCGAGAAACACCTATTGAAAAGAATGGTGAGAGGTGCAGAGGAAGGTTGGGCTAGTTTAATTAAAAATATGGAATTTATTTTGTCAGGTCCAGAGGCTCTGGAGGATTTTAGAGATGTTAGAAGACGATGCACTTCCACAGCGGTTGTGTTTATATGTGATAGGCAATGGGGAGTTTTAGACTTTACATCAGGAAAAAATGGAGGCCATTAGCTTGCAATTAAATATGTAGGAAGGATCGTAGCGACCGTCCATGCTGACTGAGTGAGGTTTTCGAGGGACAACATAAACCGGTTCACCAAAGAAAAGTAATTTATTAAATATCAAAGTATAACATTGTTCAGAAAAAAAGTACTATTTGGTTCACTTTGCAATGTAGTGTTCAAGGAAAGATAATTTGAACCTGTTTGACTTCGAAAATATTGAAGTTCCTATCCTGGGCTGGCCTTAAAATTAAATTCAAAATAACGAAATACGCGAGTTCAAGTCCTGGCGTCTAATAATAGTAAGGAAATAGCATTTAAATAAAGTAAAATTTTCCACCCGTCTTGTTACGGAAAATGTGCAATTCTAGTGTTCGCTTTGCGTATACTTAATAATTTCTTTGTGAAAGTGCTTTTAATTGCGTTCCATCTTTGATGGTTGTAAATTATATTATTCAGGACGCCATCCGAGCAATTCTCGAACTAATGAAATAGAAAAAATAATCTAATATATAAAGAATCAGTCAAATGTCAGGATGCTACCTATAAAATAGACCATCAATATACAGACTTGAGTTAAAATTGATAAGTAAAGATCAAATTTCTCCTTATACACTGCAGGATACATATGAGTGATAGGTGCCTTAACTGTTAGTATATTCAATGTAAGTAAATAGGTTATTTAAATTATTTCAGGGATGCTGATTACACTTGGTGTTACCTCAATAAATATTATCTTAAATTTCAAGTCGTGTAAAAATGCAAGGATGGTATCGAAGTAAGCTGCACGCAATCTTCAATATCTGTACAAACGGGATAAAAAAATTATAAAGTAAATAATAAACATAGCGTACTAGTAAGTTCTGGTAATTTAACGGCAAAGCTCCGTATTTAGAGGATACTAACAGGTTTATCCATTAAAGTTAAAATTTGGGGATTGCAGAAAAAAAAAATGCAGTGTTCTATCACCTTTCAACCATAATATTAAAACAGTGTTCAGGGTCGCGGTCTAAGCAATAAATGTGTAAGGCAATAATAATAATATTAAAGACTGGACCTGGCTTAACAATCTGAACTTGATAGCGGAAATGATGAAGCAAAAGTTAATCAGTTTCACCACAGAAATGTTGGGAAAATACGTTAAATAAGAGCCACCTAAAAAAACTAGACTAGCCCAAAAAACTAGAATTCATTCAATCTATATGATCAATAAGACATGTATATTTTATTTAAACGAATACAATAATTTAAGCCGGTTAGGTTCAAATAAAAAATGAAAATAAATTAATAATTAGAATTATTCAATTTTTAAGGGACCACAAAGTAAATAAATGTGTAATATACAATAGTAAATGACAGAGCGCTTACCTCTTTTGATCTTCAATAAAGAAATTAACCGTCCACAAAATTTTCAATATAAAACTAACTAAAATATTCAGAACGCATACACTTATAACAGTTTAACAAAAGTTGATAATAGTTTGGAAAGTATTCTAGGTATATCTAGTTTATTAGACATCTAAATGTTTCTAACTATTTATTTTTTACTCTGTATTTTTGAAAGAACTTTTCGATATTTCTATTCTGTTTTATTTTTTAAAAATTACAAGAACTTTTCGATAGTATTCTTTCCTTTCAGAATCTCAATTTCTTATCATCCAACTAAAGCAGAAAATAAACGTAAAAAAAGATTTTGCAAAAAAACGTTTTACATATAAAAGGCTCCCTTAAAATAACAACATGGCTATTAAAAATGTTCTGACCAACCATTTACTGAAAGATAAATATTTGGTGTCATATTTACGCAGTAGTTCATTTTTGTTTCTCAGAATGAGAGCTTAAAAGACACATATAACTAGTGCCGCCAATGTACCAAATCAGGAACACTTAAAATTGCTTGTACTTTTCCAATTATTTTTTACCCATTGAAAGATTAGACTTGTTAATCCATTGACGTATGATAACATTTTCAAAATGAAACAAATCTTTTGCCCCATACAACCTCCTTATCCCTAAAGATCTATAGAAAATTAGCTCTCCACAAAGTAGATCAGGGCTTATCAAAAGTCATTCATTTTTAAACCGTAAACTATTCCTGGTTAGTTATAAAAACAACCTTCTTTGAGTAGAAATCAATGAAATTATCTCCGCTTTCTTACTTATTTTTTTAAAAAAGATCGAAGTCCGCTGAAACTTCTGGAAGGCAATTGAAAAGAAAAATAATATGGAAAGCGTTGACTCGAGTTGTTGCCGGACAAGTGAACATGTGCTATGTCTGTTTGAAGAGAAACGTTGGTATAAGACAAACAGTGAAGCAGTGAAAACCGGCCCTACAAATATATCAAAGATTCCCATCATTACTTCAACTATGAATCCTTAGTATACTGCCCAATAAAATTAAAATGAATTTTCCCAATCCTAAGAAGGCACTGTAAATTATCAAGTAATAAAAACGATCTCGGAGTAGCCTCAATGCCAGGAGGAAATCTCCATATTATGTTCTTTATTTAAAAAAAAATGAAATTAAAATGAATTTAAATATTAATATTAAAAACTCACAAAAATTGCCATAAAAGGTCACAACATCCGAAATTTAGATTAGCTTGGTTCCCCTGTACTCTTCCACAGCTCCTGAACTCCAGAAAATTATATATAAAATATAATATATGCCGTTCTACCGACACAAAGTCTACCAAAATCATAGGTTCGAGCCCTCATACTACAAATAACACCCTCGAAGACTTTCAGCCTCCAGAAAGCACCGGAAATGCCGAAAAAATAAAAGCAACAATTTTTTGTACTACTTCTACTTTTCTTTCATATCGTCGCATTCAATGCAGAACGGCGTAAGTTACATTTAGTTCATAAGTATGTTGTTGTCAAAGAATTAAGTTGATTAATGGAGCCAACATAGAATGCTGCAGAGTTCCTAATGTAGTTTCTTTGAAGAGTTTCAGAACAAGAAAGAGTTCCTTTGAATAAATTTTGAAGCATGCGTAGTTTCGGAGCTACAGGAGCTCAAAATTACGCCGGCATCGTCTCAAATGTCCAGTAATTGTTCTAGACATAATATAGAAGAGGACGAAGACAAGGTGTAAAGACCTTAACTAGTATTGAATACCATAAATGTGAACATTGATACGAGCGGCTGAAAAAACTACTGAGTTTTGAAAGACGTGTCCCTCAGGTGCTGGTAAAGTGGGTTGCGAATAGGCCGTTTAATAGCCCCCCAAGGAATCGAACCCGTGGTCACGCGCAATAAAATGCCCACAAACCTAACCAACAAATAACTCTGTAGCATAGTTCCCAACTTTTAAGTATACTGGAACTATTCTGCATTCTGAAAACGAAAGAGGGAAAATGGGCAAGATCCTAATCACCCAAGAATCATTTGGGACATTGGTTTTATGTAAAATATATGTGTGAGAGGTCAGAAGTAAAAGACTATGTTGATGCTACGGTTCTTGGAAATGACGACTAAGCAATGCAGTCAGAATGTTATGCATGAAGTGAAAAATTAAAACAGTAATTAAAGTGCACTTATATAAAGCCATAACATGTGAATACGTTCAACCGTTGATGCAACATAGAAAAGATATCCATTCAGACAATATTATCAACATAGAATCAACGTTTGTACTACTATATTTTAAGCATCAGTGTTATTATATTATCCTTTCCTAAATCTGAATAGCTATAGTTAATTTATCGTATATCTTTATTTCTACTCTTGCAGAGCATCTGACATTCCGAGAAGGATGCGCTCCGTCCAAAAGGCTGAATCCAAATGGTTATTATGTGGACACACCTTATACATTATATTCTGTTCTGTGAGCTTCGCCAAAGCAGAGGAAGAAAACATCTGGCTACACAGTATCACTGGAATCTCTTCATGGGAGGAATGTGACTTTGTGATTGTTGGTGGAGGATCTGCAGGTTCTGTATTGGCGAACAGACTCTCCGAAAATCCTAATTGGAAAGTGGTACTTCTAGAGGCTGGTCCTGACCAATTTTCATTGACTGAGGTTCCTGCAATGAACCCAATTTTACGCAATACTGAGATTAACTGGCAGTATCTTACTGCACCATCAGATAAATCATGTTTAGCGTGGAAAAATCAAAGATGTGCTTGGCCAAGAGGTAAAATTCTTGGAGGTAGTAGCGTGCTTAATGCAATGTTGTACGTAAGAGGAAATCGCAATGACTACGATAAGTGGGAACAATTGGGAAACAACGGGTGGAGTTATAACGAAATCCTTCCTTACTTTTTAAAATCTGAGGATAATAACGATCCACTATTTACCTCCAACAAAAGATATCACGCAAAAGGAGGATTCCAAAGCGTTGAAAGAATGCCTTTTGCTGATTCAAATGTAGCAGCTATTCTGGAAAGCTTCCATGAACTAGGATATCAGAACAGAGACGTAAATGGTAACTTCCAAAGTGGCTACATGAGAGCCCAAACCACTACCAGAAGGGGTGAACGTCGTAGTACTGCCACGTCGTTTCTGAAACCAGTACTGAGAAGACCCAATCTCAGAATTATCACACTAGCTTTTGTAGTTAAAATCCTTATTCATCCCGAGACCAAGAAGGCTGTTGCCGTAAAGTACTTGAAGAACCACACCACACATCACTTAATAAAAGCCCGAAAGGAAATTATCATCAGTGCTGGATCCATAGGTTCACCTCAACTTCTTATGCTATCAGGCATTGGTCCTAAGGAACAATTAAACCAATTACAAATTCCTGTTCTGGTGGACCTAAAGGTAGGTTACAACCTGCAGGATCATGTAAGTTTCAACGGGGTGATAGTCAACTTAGATAAGACAGCAACCTTACCATCCGCTGAAATCCAGAACTATATTGATACTAGAGAATATTATATAAATAAGGAAGGTCCCCTAACTGCCACTGGTGTTACACAAGTCACTGGTTTGGTAGATACTAACTATGTAAGGCATTATAGTGCAGGAAATCCACAAAAAGAATACGTAGGTATTCCAAACATACAATTTCACTTCTTTACTAATATCCAAAATCCAGATTATGCGACTAAACAACCATCTTCTTACTACGATAGTATAATTATTCAACCTACTCTCTTAAACCCACAAAGCAAAGGTCGAATACGGCTGAATTCCACAGTTGCAAACCAACATCCAATAATAGATGCTAATTATTTCGCGAAACAAATTGACTTAAAAACTCTGGCTGAAGGGGCTAAAATAGCAGCTGAACTCGCTGATTCGAAAGCGTTCAAAAGTATTGGAGCGAAACTTAATCGCACTGTTATAAGACAGTGTGCTGGATTTGCTTTTGGTACCAGTGTCTATTGGTAATGTGTGGCGCAACAATACACCCAAACGATACATCATCCTGTAGGAACTTGTAAAATGGGACCTTTACGTGACCCCGATGCAGTTGTTAGTCATCAGCTCAAAGTATATGGTGTTGAAAGACTCAGTCATAGACGCGTCAATCATGCCTGTTATAGCGCGAGGGAACACTAACGCTCCGACTATCATGATTGCTGAGAAAGGTGCTGATATGATTAAGAAAGCGTGGGAATGTAAGTAACAAGTTTTTTTCGAATGTTTGTATTCCTATATAAAAAAAAATATATTGTAGAAATCTCTTTGGTATTCATTGTGTAAACTTCTTGACATAGTCCGAAGATAGCATTGGGAAAGAGCCATTGATGATGCCAGTTGATAATTGGCAAATCAAAATTAATGTAATGAATATTAAAAACGTTTTATTTTCAAATGATTATTTTTTTAAAGGAATAATTTCCTTTACAATTTTTGAAACAATATTAATGTTCCAGTACATAAATTTGCAGGATGTCCCAAAAGTACTTCCCGTTGGAATACGCTTTTCGGGAAGGCTGTAGACAAATCACATGATTCTCTACTGAATGACACTTTATGTAAATATTTTATGGTTATGCAACGGTGATAGAAATAACTATATTAGATCATTTCAGAAGCATCCAGTGATTACCTTAAGAGGCGTGATATCCACAGAAGCAACTAAAACTATTATTAGTCAATATTCAAATTATGATTAAATAACTACAGTCAAGCACCAGCTGGATGTCCTTGAACCCTTTAGTAAGTATATATGGAGCCAAGGTCGTCTTGTCTCGTCTTCTGCTGAAACATGTGTTAATTTACGTAAAAAAATAGATAGACAAGGAAGGCCTCGAGCTCACTTTAGAATTCATTAAAAAATCTGCTCATCTCCATATTTTTGGGTTTTGGGGAAATTTTGAAGAGATAAATATTAATATAATTTTGGAAATCGGGCACGCTAGTGGTTATGAAGTACTACTTATATCAAGTAATAACTGCTTTGCTGATTTTGTTTCTAGTTGAGATATATCACTGCCTATGCTATGACGTCATAATATACTGGCATTAAATATCTGAGCTAAATATGAAGTCTCATCATATCACAGAGTTCCGTAACCACTGTCATTCATTTTCCAATATTCAAATATTAGATTTCCTTTTTCCAAAAATTTTTAAGTGTAGTAAAATATTGGTGTGACTTTAGTGCAGATTCAAAATAACAGTCCATTTGCTAATGGACTGACTTCCTAAATTGCAGCCACCGTCATTTCACCTTTCCCAGAGACCATCTGACCATAGACATGTCTTCGACAGAACATACGTATCGATCACAGAACAATCGATATACAGAATATCGAATAATCGAATATTACAATTTGTTAATATCGAAAATCGTTATAATTCCAATACCGTTATCGAAATATCATTCACAATCAACTATCGTTAATTTCGAAGAATCTGAAAAAAAAAGTTTAAAATTAAATATTTGGAGGAATAAAACTCCAACCATATTGAAATCTTTTTTCGATATCGACATTTCAAACTTTGATATTTGATTTTCCGATATGACAAAACACCAATGGATTCATAAATTAATATTTCGAAGAAATCAGACCACCCTCCAAATAACACAATAAAGTTCGTTCTAACAGCAGCAAAACTAAGAGAAAGTTGAGTTCTTTAACACACATGAGAAGCCAAAGCCATTTACTTCTACCGGGCAGTAAATGAGGAGCTTATTTTCAAAAGGACATACATCCAGTGGGGAAAATGTTTCAGCAGACATAAAGAAATTTATTTATCTGGGAATGCAAGTACGATAATTATGCGAATGGTCTAGTGCTTCGAACTAGACAGATCCTCTAGTTACAATTGTAACAGCCTAGTTGCTGTTCCATTTTTATTTTTATTTTCTCCCCTTTTATTTTCTTAGTCCCTGTTTTGTTTTCATTCAGTGTGTTCTCCTTAGCTCATTCTCTTTGGTTGGTTTTAGACTCTTTGAGCGTTTTCCGCTTGGATTTTTCTTTGGATTTTTATCGTTATCCATCCAGGTTTTCGTTAGTCACGCAGCAATGACTTGGATCTAACGCTTGTTTTTGATTGGCCCTAGTCAATGCTTCGTGACTTGTTTTTTGCTGATTGGTGTGAATCAGCCTTCTTCTCCGTTTGCTGGGAGAACTGCTCTCCCACGCCATGTTAGTTTAGTTCCAATTTTTAAAACGAAGCGACTAGATGCATGGGCTTTCCATCACCTGTACTTCCTAAGCCCTGTCTACGAGAGGTAGATATAAACACTAAATTTAACATCATTTTCGATTTCGTCTGATTTCGTCTATTCCGATGTAATACATTAAATCTTATTAAGAAGAATTAAACCGATACTAGTGCTATCAGGACTTTTCAACATCATCATTTCGAAATTTTCACCGTATTAAATTTTAATATTTTGTTTTGAGATTATTTATTAATATGAACAATATGTTCTAAATTTCAGTATGGGGCCGCTATTGACCGAATTCTTGCATTATAAATATCGGTTCGTTGGATTTCAATAATCATATGCCAGTTTCTCGTCTCCAGTTTTTCCACATCTATTCGAAATTCCCGGTTAGCCATGTTTGACAGCTACCGCATATTTTCCTTACTTGATCAAATTAGCAACATGTCTGTTCGGCTATTTTTGCGTACCGTTTTGATGCTAATAGTAAATTCTAATTTATTCGACATGGTTCGATAATTTTTGGTTTCAACTCCAGCCACTATTCTCCAATGAAAAAATCATATTTTATAACAATATTTTGTGTTTTCAAAATTTATTTAGAACGTCTTTTGTATAACGTAGTAATCATTTGTAATGACGTCACAAAATTATTAAGGTTAAAGTGATTCTTTAATTACCATGCATTTTGGACTAGAACTTCTTTTGTGTAAGTAATACTGTACTAAAACTTTTCTAAATTGTACAACTATATTTCGGAAATAATTTGGGAAAACATCAACGAAATTTGTTAATTATTACAGAAATTATGGACATTAATGTGTGACTACATAACTTTCAGTTCTGCTTAATTCATGTATACCAGCGATTCAAATTTGTTTGTTTTACAATTCAACAGTAATTCTGTTCAGATTCTGATAAAATTATCATAGCCGAAAGCGTGAAATATGTAAATTCAAAGCAATAAATTGAAATTCTGAAATTTTTATATTTCTTCGAAAACAATCTTGAGTTTATGTTCAGTGAACGTAGTGTAGAAACCTCTCAGTTAACCAGGTACGATCTAAGGCATTAGTTGATAATCCTCGTACAGTGTTTAGTAATATTTATAATGTGCAGTGAGTTATTTAATGTTTAACTTGATATCTATTGGAAATTAGCTATGAATCGTTACGTGAAGTTGACAGCAATTGATACTATATTATTTTTGTGTTTCGGTAAACCTATCGTTTTAAGTGATGTTATTTTAATTAGATTAGATCGGTTCATAAATCCGTAGACCAGTGGTAGGATTCTTTCGCCAGCTGAGAAGTGATAACTTGGGAAAGGAACTATATATCGAATTTCTGGTTATTTCTGCATTGACATATGAAGTGACTCCAGCATGTGATTTGTGTGAATAAATATTATTTGCGTTTTGCGTTATGACACTACGTTTGGACTGAGTTGCGACCGTCATTCGTTGTGTTCGTTCGTCTTTATTTCAGGAATTGCGATTCCAGACTACAGGTGTGGGCCCTACTAAGGTAAAGGTAAGACATGGTCTTTTGCCACCCTGTAGACTTCGAAGTGAGTAAAGACATAGTATGAGTCACATGTGAGTCGTTATGCGTATCATTGTTTGAGATTATTTCCCAAGTAAAGATTTGCGTTTTTCTTTCTTAATCTGTCGCTAATCTGAACCAGCTGGTACTTCAGAGTATGAACTGACGATCTAATTAAAAGATTGGAGGTGTCGCCTTACCGGCATTTCCTCCCTCAATCTAAATTATTTTTTTACAGTGATCACAAGGATCTGGAATCCTCTTTCCCAGATATTCTTAAATCTGGAAGGCATTTCTGCGCCGCTCGTCTGGGGTGTAGAAAATGTTTGGAGCTAGAGGTTAGGTTAGATGCGTTGTGTGGGTACTCTAGGCTCCTGGCGACCCTATTTGTTTGTGTGATCATTAGGTTGGGATGCGTTATAGTTTTTGTGCGACTCCAGCCAGGATTGCCAAAAATCTGTTGCGTTATACGATATTGGATAATTAGCACAATTATAGCGCTCTATCTCCCAGAGAATTACATTGCTTTACGCCTTCTGAAAAATTTGGCCCAGTGGACATATGCTGTTTTGAAAATAAGCTCCTTACCAGCGAAGAATGTACTGGTACGGCTGTATTTTAAATCAGTATGAAAACTCCTCTGGGGTAAAGATAAGAGTGACGCAAGAATTCTATTCATAAAAGAAGTGATATCCATTTTGCGAGTTACTTTCTATGTGTCACTAGGACGGAAGTGTTTCCTTTGAAATAAAATTAAGAGATTTAGTATCCCTTCGCCATAGTGACACAAAGAAAGTAACTCGCAAAATGGATATCACTTCTTTTATGAGTAGAATTCTTGCGTTACTCTTGTCTTTACACCGGACGATTTCCATACTGATATCACTTACTTTGTAAGGCTGCTTATTAAAAAAAAAAGTGCATAGTCTTCATACGAAAGGTCGATTTTGGGCCGTATCTCGAAAGCGGTAACTCCTATCAACAAAATAAGCTTCGATTTACCCCAACTTGTTGGGACCCTCAATTGACCCAGAAAACTGCCCTGTACTAACCATTTGGGGCATAAACAAAGAGACGGATAGAATGACAAACAACATTTTCTATCATTTGTGAACATTTTGAAATTCGGTAAAAACAAATGTCGTAACGTTTGTCCTAGGGTGTCCCAGGGACAGGGAGGTTCTACCGACCCAAGTCCGTTTGTGTTCTAGTATCGCAAAGAGCTTTCAATGGAAGTTCAAGCTTCAAAAACGAGCTTATATTTCGCTAGACCCGAAACTAGCTGTCATAGAATGCCGCTAACAGACCCGTTTGTCAGCATTACTCGAAGAACTATCGTTCTTCATGGTAATTACTAGAACAATTTCATCAGTCGTATTGCAGGGCAATCTTTATCTTGTTAATACTGTTAGGTTATGACTAAAAAACCCCGAATTTATATCAGAACTCGTGAATGTCTTATTTTTGCATATTTTTGAATTTGTGCAACAAAAAGGGCAGTTCAAGTGTTTATCCCTTGTCATACCAAAGCCAGTCGATCGACGTGCCTTATCAAGCGGGGTCCCTAAAGGATTCCGCGGTTTATTAATGTACCTTACTCTCGACGCCCATACTTTTACAGTAACATAATATTACTGAAGTTAATGGTAATGGTAATGTTGTTCTCCATTTTCATGTGCTAGAACTTTTATTTATTATTTGAGGTGTACTTACGCCCTACAAGCATAATCAAATCATTTTATCATTGCAAAGTGAAAATATGTCGATAAAATTACTGACAAGTTAATCTATCGATGCTTCAAAGCGCTTTTTTGACCAAACTTCATAGAGGAGTAGGGTACATCAGGAAACCACCAGTAAGAACGATTTAAAGTGCTTTCGTCCTTAAAGACAGACGCAGTGGCCAAAACATTGGTTCATCAGAATAAGGACTTATAGTGTGATCTAAATAAGAAAACACACATTTATTTATAAAATGTTTGAAATAATAGAAAACAAATACACATTAGTGGATATTGATTGAATGGGCTATCTTTTAGAGGGTACGTTCATCATGGCCGCCATTTTTAAGTAGGAAAGGGGTCATGTAACATATCAATTTGGTCTAGAATTTTACCAGAAATACATTGGTAAAGTCAGTTTTGCCATAAATTTATTTTTGAGTGAGATAATGAGCTGAGAAAAGGTGATAATGTCGATCGACAGTAGTTCATTGAAAAGGCCAGAAATACTGTCATTTTTTTAAATGATGGAAAAAATGAAAACCCAATGCACAAGCACTTGAATGCACAAACCCAATGCACAAGCACTCCATTACTTCAAACCTTTTATAAATAAACATGTGTTTTCGTACTTAGATCACACTATAGGGCCTAAATGCTTAATCGTATGAACCAAACTTATGGCCATTACGTCTGTCTTTATGGACGGAAGCACTTTTAATAATGTTTTCTGGTGGTTACCTGATCTACCCTACTCTTCTGCTAAGTTCGGTCCAAAACGCGCTTTGAAACATCGATAGATTTACTTGTGAGTGTAAAATTCTCAGCTTTACAAAATTAGGAGATAATATAGGACATTAACAGTACTGAAATAGACCATAAATTGAGCATGAAATAGGACACGAAAGTGAGCACATAATTAAAAACATATAATACATTTAGGGGTGTATGGTAGGACACAAAATAATGCAAAATAGAGCAAAAAGTAAGACATAAGATACTGCACATAAGGAACATAAAATAGGACAAAAGACATATAAATAGGCCATGAATTTGAACATAACATGTCAAGCGGAGTCCCCAGGCCAATGTTTTCTTGTTGTTTTTTTAAAGAAAATACTTGGAGCTATTTTTATTCTCTCTGCGTTCCTATCACTGCACTAGGACTAAATGAGATAAATAAAAAAAATGGGAAAATATACCAACAATGGTTTATTAGTCTGCATTACAAAAACATGTCCTGGGGTTCCTATAGGCCCCCACCTTGGTGTGATAAGGGTTCAAAATATTAGTTACCTTTTTTTTCTCTTTCACTATCCTGGTAACTGTTAATTGATGCGTGACAGCATCCCAAATATCTGGTGTAGTAAAAAGTAATCCATTATTTTTGCATGACATTGAAGGCTTGACTTACCATAGTTAGAATGATCCGATTTAGGTCACATATGCGCCGTTTTGTTTGATAACGTGTTGCCATTTGGAAGGTAATATCATGATGCCTCTCTCATAGAAGCCCTTGTCCCTATTGGCAAAAAATTGAGACAGTCGATTTTCACAAGCCTCTCTTGAAGCGAATTTTGCACCAGCAAACGTGTTCGCCATGGACAGGAACAGATGGTAATCACTCGGTGCCAGATCCGGACTATAAGGTGGATGCATAAGAACCTCCCAACCAAGCTCCCGGAGCTTCTGGCGAGTCACTATC